>BDSI01000246.1:0-76385 GCA_003117195.1 Eudorina sp. 2006-703-Eu-15
TTTCCCCTCCCGGTGTGGGCCTTTCGTTGTTGTCTCTTTTGTTTCCCGGTTGGGGCCGCCCCCGTCGTCCTTCCTTTTGGGGTGTCCCTCCGTTGTCCCTTTTCTTTCCTCTCCCTTGTTCGTCTCGTCCGTGTTTCCCCTGCCGGTCCCTGCGTGTGCCGCCCTTTGGGGTTTTCTCCCCGTCCCCCGGCCCGGCCCCCCCCCCGCCCTGCCTTTGTTGCCCTCCGGGCCGGCTCGTTTCCTTCCCCTTTTCCCGCCGTTTCTTTCCTTCCGTCTTCCTTCTTTCGTTCCCCTCTGGGGGGGCCGTCCCTCCCTCCCCCCGGTTGTTTTCGTCCCTCCCTCCCTTTCGGTCCCCCGGCGGGGCCGCCGCTCGTTCCTTTCGCCCCCGTTTTCTTTTCGTTTCGGTTTCCCGCTTTCTCCCCTCTCTGCTTCCGCCCCCTTCGGCGCTCTGCGCTCCGCTTTTTTCGCTGTTCGTTTCCGTGTTGCTGGTCTTCCCGGCGGTCCTCGCCGTCGCCGCTTCTCCTCTTTTTGCCCCCCCCCCTCCGCCCTCCCCGTGCCGCCCTGGTCGTCTTGTTTGTGCGCCCTGTCCCTTCGCTCCCCCCCCCGTTGCCTTGCCGTTCCGCCCGCTGTTTTCCCGCCTCCCGTTTTTGCCGCGGTTCTTGCCCTCCCCTCCGCTCCCCCGTCCCCCCCGTCTTCGCTCCCGGTCCCCCGGTGCTTTCCCTGTTGGTCTGGTTTTCCTTCTTCCGCCGGTTTTGCCCTCGCGCCCCCGCTCGTCTTCCTGCCGCCTTCCGCCCCCGTCGGTCCTCTTTCCTCTCCCCCCTCCCGTCCCGCCCCCCCCTCTTTTCGTCGTCGGTCCCGTCCCGGGTCCCCCTCCCCTGCCCTGGTCGTGCCTCTTTTCTCTCCCGCTCCTGCTCCCCCTCCCCCCGTTTCTTTTTTCCCCTCTCCCCTTTCCTTTGTGGTCCTCGTGGTCGTGCCCCGTTTCTCCCGCTGGTCCCCCTCCCCCCCTCCGCTCTCTCCTGCCTCCGCTGCTGGTCCCTCGTCGCTCTTCTTCCTCTTGCCCCCCCCGGTGGTTCTGCCTCCCCCTTGCCCCCGCTCCCGGTGCCCGCTTCTCGCTCCCGTTCCGGCCGGTCCCGCTTTCCTTGTTCCCGCCGGTCCCCTCGTCCCCGCCGCTCCCCCTTTCCCCCTCCCCCGCCTGTCGGTGGTTTTGGTCCGCTGCCCCTGCCCTTGTCCTCCCCCCCCCGTGCGTCTTCCCGGTTTCTTCGTCTTCTTTCGTTTTCTTTTCCTCCCCCCCCTTTTTCCTCGTTCTTCCGCCCCCCCCTTTGCCCCGTTCCCTTGGCCGCCCTGCCTTTCTCCTTTTCCGCTCCCTTTTCTCCCTTCCCGGGCCTCACCTCCGTCTGTGCTTTTCCGTTCTTCTTCCCCCCGGGGCTTCCCTTCTTCTTCCCCGTCGGGGCCTCCTTTCCGCTTCCCCGTCGGGGCCTGCTTTCGTTGTCCCCTCCGGGGCCGCTGCCGTCGTCCCCTCCGGGGCCGCCGCCGGGGTTCCCCGGCGGGGCCGCCCCCTTCTCGTTGTTGTGGCCTTTCTTCCCCTCTGGGGCCCTGCCTCCCCTCCGCGCCGCTTTCGCGGCCCCCTCCTTGTCCTTTCCTGTTCTTCGCTCTCCTCTGTCCTTCCGGTCCCCCCCCCGGGATTGATAGACGTTTTTCTTTCACCTTGTTTCGTTTCCCTGCGGGGCCCGCCGGTCCCCGCCCCGGCGTCCCTTTCCTCTCCGGCCCCGTCCGGGCCGTCCCCGCGCCTTTCCCCTTTTTCGTTTTTGCTTCCTTTTCCCCCTTTTTTTCTTTCTTCTCCTTCTTCGCCCGTCCCCCTCTCGTCCTCCCTTTTGTTTGTCCTCCTTCCCTTGTCCCTGTCCCCTGCGGGCCCCCCCTGCCGTTTGCCCTTTTTGGCCTTTCCCCCTCCTGTTTCCGGCCGGCTTGTCCCCTCCCCCCGTCTTTTCCTTTCTTCCGCTCCTTTTCTTTTCTTTTTGCGCTCCTTTGTCTTCCCCCTTTCCCTCTTCCGCCCTCCTTTCCCGTTTCGGTTGTCCCGTTGTCATCTTCTCCATTTCGTTTGTCTTCCCCTCCGGGGAACCCCTACGGTTCCCTCTCCGCCGCCGCCCTCGCTCCTTCCCCCTTTTTCGTCGTCTCTTCCCCTTCGGGGCCTCCGTTCTTTCCCCCCGCGCCCTCCCGTCCCGCCGTTCCCTTTGGGCCTGCGTCCGTTTCCTTTTGTTGTCCCTTTCCCCGGCCGCGGTTCCTTCCCCCTGGGGCCCTCGGGCCCCCCGCGGGGCCGCGGGGCCGCGCTCCTTTGTGTCCTTCCGCCCTCCGTTGTCTTCCTTTTCGTTTCCTTTCCGTGGCCTCCCGTCTCCTTGGCGTTCTGTCCCCGGCCCCTTGCTGTTTTTTCTCTTTCCTTCGCCGTTCTCCTGTGGGCCCGCCCCGCTCCCTTCCCGCGCTGTCCCCTCCTTTTTCCCCCCGTTTTTCCTTTTTCTCCCGCTCTTTTCGCTTCTTCGCTCCTTCCTCGCTCTCCCCCTCTGTCCGTTCCCCCCCCCCCTGCTTTCCGCGCTCCCGTTTTCCCCGCCCCCTTCGCTCCCGGTCTGGGCCCTCCTCCTTCTGGTGCCCCTGCTTGGCCCCCTGCTTTCTTCTCTCTGTTCCCTGTTGTTCTTTTCGGTCCCTTTGCCTGTCTTCTTGGTTTCTCCGTTTTCGCTCCTGCTGTTCTCGGTGCCCCTGCTCCTCCCTTTGCCCCTCCCCTTGCCCTTTTCCCCGCCTGGTCTTTTTCTCCCGTTTTCCCCCTTTTCCGTGTCGTTCCCCTCCCTTCTTCGGTGTTTTCTTCCTGGCCGCCGTCCCCGCGGGCCTGCTTTTTGTTCCCTTCCTCGCCCGTCTTCCCCCCTTTCCCCTCCGTCTCGCCGTCCCCTCGCTCCCGTCTTGTTTCTTGTCGGCCCTTTCCCTGCTCTTTGGTTCGGTCTTGGTTCTCCTTCTCCTCTTGCTCTCTCGTTCCCTTTCGGTTTCTTTTCCTTTTCTTTGTCCTTTGTCCCCCCGGGGCCCTCCTTTCCGTTCCTTCTCCTCCTTTTCCCGCCTCTTCTTCCCTTTCGTTCCCCTTTGGGCCCCTGCCCGCCCCGTCGCTTGTTCCTTGTCCTTTTTCTTTGTTGTCCTGTCCGCTTCCCCCTCCGGGGCTGCCGCCGGCGCCGCGTTGCGTTTGTCCCTTTCTGCGCCCCCGTCGTTCGCCTTCCTGGCCCCGCGCCCGCTCGTTCCTCCTCGCGGCTGCCCTCCCCGGGCCCCGCCTGCGCCGGCCCGTTCCCCCTCCCCGTTGCCTTGTTCTTGGTGTTCCCTTGGTGTTCCTTGTTTCTCGCTTTTCTTTGTTTTTTCCCCTTCCCTTTCCTTCGCTTCCCCCCTCTCCCCCTCCCTCTCCCTTGCCGCCCCCTCCCCTCTTTGGTCTCCCTCGCCTCCCCTCTCCCTCCCCCGCGCTTGTCGCTCCGTGGCCTCGCGCCCCTGGCTCCGCCCCCTGGGTCGGGGGTTCGAATCCCTCCTGGCTCGTTCTCTTCCCTCTTCCTGCCCTCCCCGGCGCCCCGCTTTCCGCCCGTTTGTCCTCCCCTCCCTCTTTTCTTCTTCTGTTCCTTTCTTTTTTGTTTTTCTGGGCCCCCTGCCTTTTGTTGTTTTTCCCCTTTGAGGGATTTAGGGGCCCCCCGTTGTTTCGGCGTTGTTTCTCCCCCGCCGCCCTCCCGGGCCCCCGGGCCCCGGGGCCCTCCCTCTCCCCCGCCTGTCTTGTGTTCCCGGTTTCCCCTCCGTTCTCCTCCTTTCTCCTCCTTTCCCCGCCGGCCCTTTGCTTCCCCTGCCCCTCTCTGGCGTTTTTCGTTTTTTCTCCCTCCCCTTCTCCCTTCTCCTCTCCTCTCCTCTCCTCTCTTTTTTCCCCGTGTTTCCCCCGCTTCTCCTCCCCTCTGTTTTTTCCCCCTGTTTCCCCCGATTCGCCCTACCTTCGCTTGTTTTTCTCCTCTCGCCGTTTCCTTCTCCCCTGTCCCCCGTCGTTCCTCTTCCCCCCCCCTCGCTCCCCTGCTCGTTCTCCCCTCCCTCCGCTCTCCCTTCCCCTCCCCCTTCGGGGCCGCCCGTCCCGCCTGCCCTGGGCCGCGCCCCCGGCCGGGCCCCCTCCGCGGCTGCCCGTCCCGCCTGCTGTGGGGCTGTCCGGTGTTTCCCGCCGGGCCCGCGCCCCCGCCGCCCGCCCGTTTCGCCCCCGCCGCCCCCGGCGCTTTTCTTCTTTCCCTTTCGGGGCCCCGTCGCTCCCCTCTGTTCTTTCTTCCGTTTGCCTTTCCCGCGTTCCCCCTTGGTTTCCCTCCTTCTCTTCTCTGGCGTTTTCTTTTCCGTTCTTGGCTCCTGTTGCCCCCTGCCCCTTTTTCCTTTTTTCTCCCCTCT
Organism: Eudorina sp. 2006-703-Eu-15; assembly: GCA_003117195.1. Taxonomy (NCBI): domain Eukaryota; kingdom Viridiplantae; phylum Chlorophyta; class Chlorophyceae; order Chlamydomonadales; family Volvocaceae; genus Eudorina; species Eudorina sp. 2006-703-Eu-15. The sequence continues at coordinate 4,423 of BDSI01000246.1, forward strand.
CCCTTGCCTTCTTTTTTCTCTCGTTTGTCCCCTCCCGGGCCCCGCCTCCGCCTCCCCCCCCCTTTGTCCCCTCCCTTCCCGCCCGGGCCCCGCCGTCGTCCCCCGTCCGCTCCCCTTCCCTCCGTCCTTTCCCTCCCTCCTCCCTCGTCTCTCGGCTCTCCTCGCTCCCCTTCGGGGCCCCGTCCTGCTCCGCTTTTCTTGCGCGGCCTCCCTGGCGTTCCCCTCCTCCCTTGTTTCTCTGTTTGTCCCCCCGCCCCCCCTCGCTTCCCTGCTGCGTTCCCCCCCCTCCCTTTTTTTCGCTTTTTTCCGCCTCTCCTTCCCCTCTCCCCTCTTGTCCCTTCCCGCTGTTCTTTCGTTCCCTGCTCGCTCGTCCTGGTCCTCCCCTCTCCCCTGTTTCTTCCCGGTCCGCCCCGCCTGCGTCCCTTTCGCCGCTCTCCCTTTTTGTTTGTTCCCTTCTCTCCTCCCGGGCGCGGGGCCCGGCTCCTTTGTCTCCTCCTCTTTTTCGCCCTTCCTGTCCCTTCCCGGGCCCCCCCCTTTTCCCTTCCCGGGCCCCCTGCGGTCCCCCCTCCGGGGCCGCGCTGCGGTCCCCCTGTCTTCCCCTCCGGGGCCCGCCCTTTGTTTCTCCCTTGTCCCCTCCGGTTCCCCCCCGGGGCCCCGGCGCCGCCCCGGCGGGGCCGGGCCGCCGTCCCCTCTGTTTCTCCCTTGTCCCCTCCGGTTCCCCCCCGGGGCCCCGGGCGCCGCCCTCCGGTTCCCCTTCCCCTCCGGTTCGTCTCCCTTGTCCCTTTGGGGCCCCGTCGGGGCCCGGGCGCCCCCCCGGGGCCGCCCGGGGCCCGCCCCCGCCCCCCGTTCTTCCCCTTCCCCTCCGGGGCCCCCGGTCCCCGCCGCCGGGCCCCCTCCGCGGCCGCTCGGCCGCGCCGCCCCGGGGTTCCCCCGTGCTTCCCCTCCGGGCCGCCCTGGGCGCCCTCCGGGGCCGCGCCCGTTCCCCCTCCGGGGCCGCGCCGCCGCCCCGGGCCCGTGTGCCGGCCTTGGGCCGCGCTGGGCCCTGGGGCCCCGGCGGGGTTCCCCTCCGGGGCCGCCCCCCCCCTGGCGCCGCCCCTCCCGTGCCGCCCTCCCGGCCCCCCCCGCGGGGCGTCTCCCCGTCCCTCTTTCCCTCCTTTTTTTCGCGCTCCCCTCCCCGCTTTTTGCGCTTTCCTTTCGTCCTTCCCTTTTTCCCTCTCTTCTTTTTCTGCCCTTCGCTTCTTGGCTGTCTGCCGGTCCTGCGCCTCTCGGCGTTCTTCGTGTTCGTCGTTCTTTTCCCCTGTCCCCCCCCTTCTGCCTGCCCCCCTTGGGGCTGCTTCTTTTCCTGTCCTGCGGTCCCTGTTCGCCCGTGCCCGTGCTTTTCCTCCTGTCCCCGCTCGTCTTGTTGCTCGCCCTGTTTTCGCCCGCGGTTCCCCCGCCCCCGTCGTTGCCCCTCTTCCCCGCCCCCTCCCGCCGCCCCCCTGCTTTCCTTTTCTTCCCCCTCCTTGTCCGTCCCGTCTTTTCCCCGCCGCTTTCCCCCCTTTTGTCGCCGGTGTTCCTCGTCCCCCTGTCCCTCCCGCCGCCCCTCTTTTCCCTGCCCTCGCTCCCTCTCTTCCTCTTCCCCCCCCTGTTGCCCCTCGGCCTTTCGTTCCCCCCCCCGCTCTTTTTGCTGTTCCTCCCCCGCCGGCGTTCCCCCCGCTTGGTTCGCCCCCTCGCCCCCCCCCGGGCCCCGCTCCTGTTTTTTTTCCCCCTCCCGCTTTTCCCGCCTTCCCCGCCGCTCGCCCTCCCCTCGCTCCCCTCTTGCCTGTCCTGGCCCTCTTTTCCCTGCCCCCCTTGTGTGTTGCCTCCTTCCTCCGCCGCTCCCGCCCCTTCTCTTTTTGTCCTGCCCTCCGCTGCCCCGCGCCCCCCGGTCCTCCCCCCCCCCCGCCCCCCCCCTCCCGGTCTCCTTCCCCGTCCCCCTGCTGTTCTTTTCGCTGCCGTCCCTCCTTCTCGCGTCCCTGCCTTCCCCGCCGCCGCCCGCCCTTTCGCCCCCCTCGTCCGTTTTTCTCTTGCCCCCGCCCCCCCCCCCCTCCTTTCCCTCTCCTGCCCCGGCCCCCCCTTCCGTCCCTCTTCTCGGCCTTTTTCCCTTCGGTTTTCCCCCTCCCCTGCTTGTCGCGCCTTCCCCCGTTTCTTTCCTGCTTTGGGTCTTCCTCTCCCTGCCCTTCTTCCCGCCGGTGGCCCTGTTCCTCCTTTCCCCCTCTTCCCCCGCCTGGTTTCCTTTTGTCCCTTCTCGTGCCGTTGGCTTCCTGCCCGCTGTCTCTCTTCCCTCCGCCTTTGCGCTGCCTTCTGTTTCTCTTCCTCCCCTGGGTTTCCTCGCTCCTGCTTTCTGTCTCCGCTCCCTTTGTCCCCTTCTTCTCCCTCCCCCCCTCTTTTCCCTCCCCCCCCCCCCCCCTCCCCGTTTTCCCTGCCCCGTTTGTCCCTTTTGCCTTCTTCTTTCCTCCCTCTCTCGCTCCCCCCCGCGTTTTGTTTCTCCGGCCGCTTGGTTTTCCCGTTCTCTTGCTTGTCCCCCTTTCCCCGGTCCCCCGCCGTTGTCTTTGGTGCCGCTCCCCCTTCGGCGGCTCTGCCCCCCTTTTCGCCCGTGCCCTGGGCCTCCGTGTTTCTTGCGCCGGCCCTTCTTGTCCCCCCGCTGCTGCTTGGTTTCGTGCCCCCGTCCCTGGGTTTTGTGCTCCGCTTTTCCTCCCCGCTGCTCCTCCCCCGTCGGCCCTCTGCTTGCCCCCTTCGCCCCTGCTGCCCTTTTTGGCCCCCCCCTGGCCCGTCCTGTTGGCCCGCGCTTGCTCTTCCTTGTGGTGTCCTCTCCGCTCCCGTTCCTCTTCCCCCTTTTCCTTTCGGTTCTCGCCCTTTTTTCGGTTCTGCCGGTCCCCCTCCCCTCGCGGCTTTCGTGTCTCCTTCCTTTCCTCTTGGTCTGGCCGCTCCTTTCTTCCCCTTTTTGGCGGCCCTGCTTCCCTTGTCCCCGCCCCCGCCCCTCCCCCCTTCGTTCCCCCCTCCTCCCTTGTCCCCCGCGGGCCCCCCCCCCTTGCCTTCCCTCCCTGGTCTCCGGCCGGTTTCGCCGCCTTCCCTCCGGTCCCCGGGTTTGTTCGCGGCCCCGTTCCCCGCCCTCCCGCCCCCTCTGCTTTGCCGCCTCCTCTCCGTCTTCTTCCCGTCGCCGTCCTGTCTGCCGCCCCCGCCGCCCTCTCTCCTTCCCCCTTTCGCCCTCCCTCCCCCCGCGTTTGTGCTTGTCCCCCCCGGGGCCGTGCGTGCTTGCTTGTCCCCCCCGGGGCCGTCCTTGCGTTTTGCTTGTCCTTTCTTTGTCCCCTTTCGTTTCCCTTTTGGGTCCGTTCCTCCGTTGTTCTTCCCCTTTGGGCTGCCCCCGTTTCCCCCCTCGGCTGCCGTGTTTGTTGTTCTTTTTCGCGCCCGCGTCCCCTCTCTTCTCTTCCCTCTGGGGCCCCCGTCCCCGCCCGGGGCCGCGCCGCCCCCCGCCGGGCCGCCCTCTTCGTCCGCTTGTCGTCCCCTTATCGGGACGACAAGCTTTACGTTCCAGTGCTTCCCCTTAGGTTCCCCCTACGAGGAAGCAAATGCTTCGTCCCTTTTTGGGAATGTGTCTTCACCTTCCCCTCCGGTTCGTCTCCCTTGTCCCCTTTGGGGAACCGTAGGGGCCCCGGGCGCCCCCCCGGGGTTCCCCGCGGGGCCGCCCGGGGTTCCCCGGCCGGGCCGCCCTCGTTCGTCTCCCTTTCGGGCGCCCCCCCGGGGCCCCGGGCGCCGCCGCCCTGGGCCCCGGGGGCCCCGGCGGGGTTCCCCTCCGGGGCCGCCCCCTCCCCCCCCCCCGGTCCCCTGGGGTTTTTCCGTTCCGGGTTCTTCGGCCGCTCCTCTCTTCTCTTTCGCTTTGTTTCTTTCCCCCCCGGGCCCCTCCGGGGGTCCCTTTTCTTCTGTGTTCTTTTTCCTCGGTTTCCTTCTTCGCTTTTTGGGTCTTCCCCGCCCCCTTTTCCTTTTTTCGCCTTTGTTTCCCTTCCCCCGCTTCGCTTCTGTTTCTCCCCCTTTGCCTTGCCCCCCCCCTTTTTTCGTCCCGCTTGCTCTCCTTTCTTTTTGTTGGTTCTCCCCTGCGGTTTCCTTTCTTTCTTGTTTTTCTCCCCGGCCTCGCTGTCCCCCCCGGGGCCCGTTGTTCCCTTCCCCCCCTGCCCCCCCCCTCTTCCCCCCCCCTTCTTGGGTTTTTCCCCCGCCGGGGCCTGGTCGTTCCTTTCCCCGCGCCCCTGCGCGCCTTTTCCCCTTTCCCGTCTTCCCCTCCCCCCCTTTGCTTGCCTTCCTCGCCCCCCTCCCCCCCTCCGGTCTCCTGTTTTTTCTCTCCCTTCTCCCCCCGCCTTCGTGCTGGCCTTGGCCGCCCTCCTGGTTTTCGGCCCCCGTGCCGCCCGGCGTGCCGGTTCGCGTCCGGCCGCCGGCCTTCCTTTCCCGTTTCCGGTCCCGTCCCCCTTCGTTTTTTCGGTCCCTTCCGTTTTTCTTTCGGCTCTGTCCCTCCCTTCTCCCCCTTTCCCCTCCTGTCTTTCTCCTTCCGGTCCGGGGCCCCGCCCGTTTCCTTCGAATTCGTTGTTCGCTTTAGTTCCCTATTCTCTTTCTTCCCTTCTGGATAATACCATGCGTTGTCCCTTGTCTTCGTCCCTCCCCTTATGGGGAACCAGAGGTTACCCATGTCCCCTGTGCGTCCTCTCTCTTGTCCCTTCGTCTTCCCCTTCCGCCCTCGGCCCCCCCCGCCCCCCGGCGGGGCCGCGCCGCCCTCCTTTTGTCCCCTTCGGGCGCCGTGTTCCCTTCCCGGGCCCCGGTCCCCTTTTTTCCCTTCCCCCCCTGTCCCTGTCCGGGCCTCCCTTGCCCGCCCTCGTTCCCGGTCCGGGCCCCGGCCGGCCCCCCCTGCGGCTGCCCGGGCCCCTGGCCCCTCCTCCCTTTTGCGCTCTTGTTCCCGCTTCCTCCCTCCGTCTCGCTCCCCGCTCTCCTTCGCTTGCCTTCTCTTTCCCCCTTGTCTTCGCCATTTGTCGCTTTCGATTATTCTTCTCTTGGCCCTCTCCCTCGGGTTCCCCCCCGGGCCCCCCTCCCTCGGCCCCGCGCCCCCGTCGTTTCCCTTCGGTTCGTCTCCCTTTCGGGCGCCCCCCCGGGGGCCCCCGTTGTCCCCTTTGTTTCTCCCTCCCGGGCGCCGCCCCGCCGGGGCCCTCCGTTCTTTTCCTCCCTCCGCCTGTCCTCCCTCCTCCCCGGTCTCCTGTCTCTCCCTCCGCCCTTGCTTCGCCTGTTTTCTCCCTTGCTCCTCTCCGTGCCTTTGTCCCCCCCTCTTCTCCCTCTTGCCGCCTCCCTCCCCCCCGCCCCTCTTTTCTCCCTTTCTTTTCTTTTCTGCCTCTTGGCGTTCCTCGCCTTCTTTCTTGTTGGGGTGCCGCCTTCCCTGCCCCCTGGCCTGCTCTTTCTCCTTTTCTTTTCCGCCGTCGTCTGGTGTTTTTCCTGCCCTCTTTCGCCGCTGCGCTTTGTCCTCCCCTTTGTGGTTTCCTTCTTCCTCTTCCCCTGGCCGCTCGCTCTCCCGCCTTGGCCCCCCCGCCCTGGCCCCCGTGGCTTCTTTCCGCGTCCTTCCCCCCCCCTCCCCCCGCCGCTTCTTTCCCCCCGCCCCCTTTTCGCCCGGCGGGCCTCGTGCCCCCCGCCGCTCCGTCGCCGCTTTCTTCCCCTCCGCTCCCGCTTTTCGTCTTGCCGCTCCTTCTCTGTTCGCCCCCTCTCCTTTCCCCCCCCCCCCCGCCTGGCTTCCCTGGCCTGCGCCCTTTTTTGCTTCTTCCGCTGCCCCTTCTTTCTCCTCTTTCGCCGCTCTTTTCTCCCCCGCTTTTTCCCCCGCCTCCGCCCCTCTCCGCTCTCCCTCCCTCCTCCCCTCCCCCCGCCCTGCCCCCCTTCCTCCCTTGTTTCCCCCTCTGCCCCCTCGTTCTCCTTCTCTTCCTCCTTCCCCCTCTCCTTTCGCTGTTTCTGCCCCGTTTCGGTTCTTCGCCCTTTTGCTCCGCCCCCTTCTCCTTTCGCCCCTTCCCTCTCCGTCCCCCGCTGCCCCCGCTCCTTTTCCCGCCCTTTTCTCTGTCTTCCCCCCCCCCTGTTCCTCCGCCTCCCCCTTTCCCCCCCCTTCGTGCCCCCTTTGTCTCCCCCCGCCTTTGCTGCCCCCTTCCCGCCCCCTGCCCCCCTGTTCGCCTCTTCCGCCCCCGCTTTCCGTCCCCGTCGTTTCCCCCGTCCTTCTCTCCCCGCCCGTCCTCTCTTCCCCTCCTTCGGTCCCCGGCCCCCTCCTTCTTTCCCCGCTTCTCCTTCTTTCGCTCCCCCTTCCCTCCCTGCTGCCGGCCGTTTCCGTGCTTCCTCCGGTCGTTCTTTCTCTCGTCCCCCCCTGCCCGTGTTCTCCCCGCCGCCGCCTCTCCCCCGTTTTTCTGCTCCTCCCTTCTTTTGGTGGCTCTGTTGGTCCTGGTCTTCCTGTTCCCGCTGCTTTCCCCTTTCTTCCCGCCGGTTCTTTCCCTTTCGCTTTCGGCGTCGCTGCTTCCGCCGCCTCCTTCGCCTTCGCCGGGGGTCCCCTTGGTGCCCGTTCTGTTCCCGCCGGTTGTCCTCCGCTGCTCCCTCCCCCCGCCGGTGGCTTCCCTGGGCCCGCTTCTGCTCTTTGGCTTGCTCGTCCCGCCCTTCTGCCCTTCGTTTGGCTGTCGCTGCCCTTTCTTCTTTCTCCCCCTCTCGCCCCCGTCCTCCCCTCTTCCGTGCTTTCGCTCGCGCTTTTTCTTTCCCCGCCCTGGCCCCGCTTTCTTCTGGTTTCGCCGCTGCCCTCGCTCCTCCCGCCGTCCTGGCCTCCCTCCTCGCGTTCCCTCCTCCCCCTGGGCTTTTGCGGCTTCTCCGCCCCCGCGTTTCTTCGCCCCCCGTGCTCGTCCCCCCGCTGGCTTCGCTCCCCCCCCCCGCCTTCCCCGGCGGCTTCGTCTCTCTGTGTCTCTTCTCTCCCCCCTCTTCCCTTTTTTGTCTCCCCCGCTTTCCTTTGTCTCTTCTTCCCTCTCGCCCGTTCCTTGTCCCTTTCCGTTTCCCCGTCGCGGGCTCCCCCCGGGCCGCGGCCCCCGTTGCTTCCCCGCCGGGGGCCCGTGCTGCGTGCGTCCCCTTCGGGCCGGGCCCCCCTCCTTTGCTGGGGGCCCCCTCCCCCTCGCCTTCGTTTCCTCCTTCCTTCTCCCCCGTTCCCCCCCTCCCCGTCGCTCCCGCCCTCCTTGTGCCCCCGTTCCCGCCGCTGCCCCCTTCCCTCCCCCCGTCTCGCTCTTCCCCTCCCCCCCCCCCGCCGTTCGGTCTTTCTCCCCCCCCTGCGCCTCTCCCTTTCGTTCCCCTGTCTCCCCTCCGCCCCCTCCCCCGTTTTTCCTGGGTTCCTCCTGCGCCCGGGCCCGGCGCGGTTTTTGCCTCCCTGCCCGCTGCTTTTTCCTCGCTTCCTCTTCCCCCCGTCCGTCCTCTCGCCCCCCCGCCCCGTCTCCTCTTTCTCCCTTCCGTCCCGCCGCCCCCCGCCCTTCCCTCCCCCCCTTCCTTTTTCTCCTGTCGCCGCTCCCCCTTCCCCCTCCCCTTCGCTTTGCTCCCCGGCTCCTTCTTCGGCGCTGGTTCTTTCCGTTTCTTCCCTTCCCCTCCGGGCCCCCGTGTCCGTTTTCCTTTCCCTCCCCCGCTCCCCTCCCCCCCGCCCCGCTCTCGCCCCTCTTCGTTCTTTCTTCTTTGCTTTTTCCCTCCTTCCCCCTGTTTTCTTTGGTGCCCCCCTTTTCGTCTCTCCCCCCCCCCCCTGGCCGTTGGCCTTTTTCTTTTCCTCCCCGCCCCTTCCGTCCCCTCCCTTCCTCTTCTTCTGCTTTCTCCCCCTCCGTTTTCGTCCCCGGCGGGGCCGGGGCCCCCCCCCCGGCCCCCCCTTCCCGTCGTCCCCCCCGTCCCCTCTTTCCCCCCCTTTTTTCCCCTTCTGCGCCCCTCGGCCCTTTCCTTTGTCCCGCTGGCCGTGTGGCTCGTTCCTTTCTCGCCCTCTCTGCCTCCCCGCTTTCTTCTCCCGGCCCCCCTCGTCTTGCCGTTGCTTTCCGTGCCCGTTTCCCCTCTTCTGCTCTCTCCGTGCGCCCCCCTTCTCCCCCCGGGGCCCGCCCCCCTCCCCCCCCGCCTCTGTTCTCGTCCTCCTTCGCGCCCGCCTGTCTGCCCTCTTCCCTCCTCCTCGTGCTCTTTTCCCCTCTCTGCCGTCTCCCCCTCTCCCCTTCCCCCCTTCCCCCCTTCCCCCCTCTCCTCCGCCCCTCGCTCCCGCCCCTCCCTGGTCCCCCCCTCCCCCTGTCTCGTGGCTTGCCTCCCCTGCCCTGTTCTCCTGCTTTGTCATTTGTCTTCCCCATTACGTCCCCTTTGGGGCCGTCCTTTCCTCTCCCTCCCTTCGTCTTCCCCCCTCTGTGCTTCCCCTTAGGGGGAAGCATTGGGTTTTCCTTGTCCCTTTGTCCCCTCCGGGGGCCGGTCCCCCCGCTCCCCCCCTTCGGGGGCCCGCCCCCTTTCCCCCGCCGGGGCCCCGGTCCCCCCGCGGGGCCGCCCTCCTTGTCTTTTCCCTCTGTCCCCTCTGGGCTTCCGGGGCCGCCTTGCCGGGCCCCCGCCCCCCCCCCCCCCCTTCACTCGTCCCCTGTGCGTCTTCACCTTTGGCGCCGCCGCGCTCCCGGGGGCCCGGTCCCTGGTCCCTTTCCGCCCCCGCGCCCGGTCTGCTGCCCCTCCCGGGCCGGTTCCGCCGCCGCCCCCCTCCCGGCCCTCCCGGCCCGTCCTTTTCTTTTCCCCGCGCTTTCTTTCCCTCCCTTCTTTTCTCCCCTTTCTCTGGTCCCCCCCCTTCCCTTTCCCTGGTCTCCCGTTGGGCGTTTTTGGCCCCTTTCTTGGTTTCCTTCTCCCCCCGTCCCTTGTTCGTCGCCCCTGGGGTTGCTTCCCCGGGCCTCTCCCCCGCCCTGCCTCTACCCCTGTCCAAGGGTTATTGGGATGCTGTTGGTCATCAAATTTTGTCTGGTTATGGTAGTTTTTGTGCTTTTGCTGGTGGTTCTTTGTCTGTGCCGCCCCGTCCGTGGGCCGTCGCTCCTCCCCTCGGTTTTCGCTTGCTTCCTCCTCCCTCGGGCCCCCTTTTTCTGCCGCTTTTGGTCTCTCCTCCCCTTCGCTCCTGCGTGGCCCCTTGCCGCCTCTCTCCCGCCCCCCTGTTTTTCCGCGCCCCTCCTGGCCTTTCGTTCCCCCCCGTCGCCTCTGCTCCTCTTCCCGCGTCTGTTCTCGCTCCGCTCCCGTGTCTCTCTCCTTTTTCGGCTGCCTCCCTCTCCTGGGCTTCTTGGTTTTTTTCTGTCCCGCCTTTTTTGCCCCCCCCTTCGTCCCTCCGCCTTTTCCCTCCCTCTCTTCTGCCCCTGGCCGGCCTGGCTTGTCTCCTTTCTCGCTGCGTTTGTTCTTTGGCTGTTCGTTTTCCCCCGCCCCGCTGCGGCGCGGCTGCCCCCCTTTTTTCGCCTGCCCGCCCCGCCCCCTCCTCGCCCGTCTTCCGTCCCGCCCTCCGCCTTTTTTCTCCCGCCTCTTCCCTTCCTCCGTGTGTCGCCCGTCTGGCGGTCCTTCCCCCCGCCCGTTCTGGGCCGCTCCCTCGTTTCTTCGTTTTCCCGGCCCTCTTTGCCGCCTCCGCCCCCTTGTCTTTCGCTCTTTGGGCCGCCCGGGTCCTCCCCCCGTTCGCCCTCCCCTCTTCTTTGCCCCGCTTGCCTGGGTGCGTGTCCCCCCCTTTGGCTGGGGCTCCCCTCCCGCTCCCTGCTTTGTTTTTTCTCCCGTTCCTTTCCCTCTCCTCCCCTTCCCGGGTCTTTCTGGTCTTCTTGGCTCTCTTCTCGGTGCCGGCCTGCTGCCGGCCCTGCCTCTTTGGCCCTCTTTGCCCCTCTTTTCTGGTTCGTCCTCTCTCTTTTGCTTCCTCTTGTCCCCGCTTCGGCTCTTTCGGCCGCTTGTCCCCCCTCTCTTTGGCCTTTCCCGCCTTCGTTTCCCCCTGTTCCCCCCCGCTTTTGTTCCTTTTCCCTGGCCTGTCCTTCCCCCGGGGCCCCCTTCCCCGGCCCCGCCGCTCCCGCCCCTCCTTTTTCCCCCTTCTGTTTTCGCTCTCCCGCCCGCTTCTCTTTTTGCTTCTGCCGTTCTTTCCGGTCGCCCGTCCCCCTCTTCCGGGTGCTGTGTTTGTCTTTGGCTTTCGTTCTCCTGCTTTGCGTCCTCTTTCCCTCCCTTGTCGGTTTCTGTCTTCTTGGCTTCTTGCGCTTTGCTCCCCCCTTTTGCTCCTCTTCCCCGTTTCCCCCCTCCCTCCCGCCCTCCCCCTCTGTACGGCATTTCCCCTAAGGTGGACGTTATTCGCTTCCCTGTCCCTGTAAGGGAATAGTTCCCCCTATGGGGACGCCCCTGCTCTCCCCCCTGTCGTCCCCGTCCCCTTTGTTTCTCCCTAAAGGGAGACGAACTATTGCGTCCCCGTCCCCTTTGTTTCTCCCTCCCGGGCGCCGCCCTCTTGCGTCCCCCTCCGGGGGCCGCCCTCTGTTCGGGTCGTCCCCTTTGTTTCTCCCTTGTCCCCTCCGGGGCCGGGCGCCGCCCCGGCGGGGCCGGGGGCCGCCCTTTGTTCGGGTCCCTGTCCGGGCCTGGTTCCCCTTCCCCTCCGGGGCCCCGGGGCCGCCCCGGCCGGGCTGGGGGCCCGGCCTCCCTCCGTTGTCTTTTACTTTTCCCTGTCGTTTGTCCGCATCGTCCTCTTCCTTTCCGGGCCCCGGGCCGCCGCTCCCGCCGGCGCCCCCCTGTCCTGTTCCCTTTCCGGCCCCGTGCCGCCGGGCTCCGGCGCCGCGGCGCCCCGGGCCGCTTTTGGGCCGCCTCCCCCCTCCCTCCCCCTTTCCCCCTCTCCTTCTCCTCTTCTCCTCTCCTTCTCTTGCTTTTCCGTGCGCCTTTTCTTTTCGGCGCCCCGCGCCGTGCTGTTCCCCTTCGTCCCTTTCTCCTGCCTTGTCCTTTCCCCCTTCTTCCTTCCGGGCCGCCGCGCTCCGGGCCCCGTCCCGCCCCCCTGTTGTGCCTTTTCCTTTGGGTTTCCCGTCCCCGCTCTTCTGCTTTTCGCGTGTTTTCTCCCCCCCCGTTTCCCCCTTTTTTCCCTTCTCCTTCTGCTGGCGCTGCCCGCCCTCGCCGCGCCGTCTGTCCCGGGTGGTTTCGCTCCGCTCGCGGCGCCCGGCCCCTTGCCTGTCGCCCCTCTTCCTTCCCGTGCTCCCCCCTCTGCGGCCCGTCCCTCCCTCTCCCCGCTCCCCTCCTCCTGCTCTGGGTGCCCTCCTGCTTTCTCCTCCCCGTGCTCGCCCCCTTGCCGCCCGTTCGGGTTTCCGTCCTCCTCGCGCTTTTCTGCCTTCCCCCTCTGCCCCCTTTGAGTTGCCTTTTTCTCCGCTACCTAGCACGGCTTGGGCGCCCCGCGGTCCTCCGGCGTTCTTCGCCCGTTCGGTCCCCCTCCCTCTGTTCTCCCCTCCCTCTTCGCCTGCCCCCCTCTCTCGCTGGCTCGGTCCTCGCTCCGTTCCCCGCGGCCCTCGGCTGGCTTTCGTCCTTTGCCTTCTCGGTCCTTTTGGTTTTCGTTTTCCCCCGGTTCCCGGCGCCCCCCCGTCTCCTCTGTCTCTCCGTCCGGTTCCGGCTTCCGTTCCCCGCGCCCGTCCTCTTGGTTTCTTTTTTTCTCGTCTCGCTGTCGCCCCCTGGGTCCGCCCGTTCCCCTCCCGTCTTGGTGTTCCCCGCCTTCCCGCTCCCCTCCGCTGCTGGTCCGCGGGCTCTTTTTCCCCTGTCCCTGTTCTGCGTCTGCCTGCCGCTCCCTGGTGTCTGTTCTTTTTCCCGTGTGCCTTCGGTGTGCTTTCGTGCTTGGCTCCCTGCTGTTTTCGTTTTCCTCCCCGCGGCCTCCCTTTTTTCCCCCCCCTCTTTTCCCCCCTCCGTTGCTTCTTTCCCCCCTCCTGCCGCCTCTTTGCTCCCCCCCCCCCCGTCCCGTTCGCTGCTCGCGCCGCCCCCCCCCCCCGCCCCCTCTCCCCCCTGCCCGCCCCTGTCCCCGCGCGGCCTTTCCTCGCTGTTTTTTCCCTCCTTTCCCGGTTTTCCCTCCCCCTCGTCCGTCTGCCCGGGTGCTTTCCCCCTGGTGTTCTCCTTCCCTCCTCCCTCCCGTTTCTTCGCCCCCCGCCCCTCGCGTTCTTTTTCCGTCTCGTGCCCCCCCCCTCGGTCGGGCGTGTGCTGCCGCCTTTCGTTCCCCTCTTGTTCCCCCCTCCCCCCCTTCGCGGTTTTGCTTCTCCCCCCCCCCGTTCCCCCCCCTCTCCCCCCCGCCCCTCGCCCCCCCGGCGTTCGCGGCCCTTTTTCTTGCCGCTTTCTCCGTCTTCGCGCCGCCGCCCCCGCCGTCCGGCTCTTCTGCGTCCCGCTGCCGCTGCTCCTTCCTTTGTTTGGGTTCCCCCCCCGCCCTCTCCCCCGGTCTCCCCCTGCTTTTTTCCCCCCCCCCCGCCGGTTTCCCCTCGCCGTCCGCCCGTCTCCCTTTTTTCTTGGCCCCCCCCGCCGCCCCCCCGCCGCTGTTCTCCCCCCTCGCTCCGTCCCCGTGCTTTGGCGGCCCGTCCTCGGCCCCCCGTCCGTCCTCCTGTCCTCGCCCCGCCCCGTTTCTCGCCCCTGTGGCGCCCCTCCCGCGTCCTCCCCCCCCCGCTCCCCGTCTCCCCCCCCCCCCCTTGTTTTCCCTCCCCTTGCGCCCCTTCCCCCCCCCGCTTCCCTTTCCGCCTCCCCCGTGGCTGCTGCTTTTCCCGCCCCCTCGCCCCTCCCCTGTTGCCCCTTTCCCCCCCGCCTTTTCTCCTCTTGTTGCTCCCGCTCGTGCGCCTCCCCCTCCTTTCCCCCCCTCGTCGGCGGCGCCGCCCTTTTCCCCCCTGCCCCCCTCCAGCTTTTCCGTTCTTCGCTGCTTCTCCTCTTCCTGCTCTCCCCCCCTCCCCCCTGGTTTCGCTTCTTGTCCCCCCGCGGCGGTTGCGGTTCCCCCGTCCTTCGCCGCTTTCGTTCCGCCCGCTGCTCTGGTCGCCCTGGTCGCTCTCGTGGCTCCTTCTTTCCCCCGGCCCTCTTCCCCCGGCGGCCCCTTCCCTCCGCCCCGCTCCCCCCGCTTCCGCCCCCTGTTGCCCCGGCCCGTCCCTCTTTGGTCCCCGTTGTCCCCCCTTGCCGGCCTCGGGCCCCGCCCCCGGCCGGCCCCTCCCCCTTGTCGCCCCCCGCCCCCGGCTTTCGGCTTCGGCCGCTTGTTGTTGGCTGGTTCCCCCCCTCCTTTCGTTCCGCCTCTCCTCCGTTTTGTCCTCCCGCTCCCTTTCGGCGGTCCTCGGCCCCCTCCGGCCGCCGGCCCTCCCCTCCGCTTTTCTCGCGTTTCGGTGGTGTTGCCCCGGCCCTTTTCCCCCCCCCCGCTTCCGTCTCTTTTTTCCTTGCTCCTCCCCTTCCCCTCCTGTCGTTATTGTAATTTTAGTCCTCCCCCCCCCCCCTTGTCTTACTCTCTGGTCCCCCTTCCCCAAAAGGGGAAGAGGGTAGTGGTTTCCCTTGTTTGTACGCACTCCCCCCCGGGGCCGTCCTTCCCCCCGGGGCCCCCTTCCCTTCGTTGTCCCTTGTCCCTGCTCGGCCCCGGGGGGGCCCCCCGCGTTTCTCCTGTCTTTTCTCTTCATTGTAATTTGTCCCCGCCCCGCTTGGGGCCTTCCCCTGTCCTTCCCCCGGGCCCCCTTCCCCTGTCCTTCCCCCCGGGGCCCCCTTCCCTTCGTTTTTCCTTTGTCCCCCTTCCCCCTCCCGTTCGTCCCCTTGTCCCCGGAGGGGCCGGGCCCCCCGGGGCCCGGGCCGTCTCGCCGGGCCCCGCCCCGGGGCCGCCGCGCCCTCGCCCCCTCCTTTTCTCTCCTTTCCGCCCCTGCTTCCTTTTGTCCTTGCCGCTCCCTTTGGTCCTCCCCTCCCTTTTCTTTTCTGCTTGCCCGTTTCCCCGCTTTCCCCTCTCCTCCTTTCCTCCCCTGTCCCGCCCTCGCTCCTCTTCCTCTCCGCCGCTTTCGTCCCGCTCCCTTGTCCTTGCCGGTGCCTGTGCCTTTCTTCGCTTCCCCCTCTTTCCCCCCTTCCCCCTGCCCCCCCCTTGCCTTCGTTTCTGCTCGTGGCTTCCGTCCCCCCTTCTCTTGCCCCCCCGCTCCCCCGCTCCCGGCTTGCTCCCCGTCCCTTCCCTGTGCTCGTTTTCTGGTCGTTCCCGTGTCCCTTTCGTGCCCCGCCCTCCTCTGCCCCTCGCCGCCCCTCCCTCCCCGCCCCTCCCCTCCCCGCCCCTCCCTCCCCGCCCTCCCCTCCCCGCCCTCCCCTCCCCGCCCTCCCCTCCCCGCCCCTCCCCTCCCCCCTCTTTGTTCTCGCCGCGTCCTTTGTTTCTCCCTGCTCGTTTTCTCGGTGTTGCCCCCGGGCTTGGTCTCCCGCTGTTTTTCCTCTTCCCCGTCCCCCTTTCCCTCCCCCCCCCCCCCCCCCCCGTTTCTGCCCCCCGCCTCCCCGCTCCTCCCCTCCTCCCCCCTTTCTCTTCCCCTCCCCCCCCGCTTTTTTCCCTTTTCTCCGCCTCTCTTCTTTGTTCCCTCCCTCTTGGCTTGTTTTGCTTCTTTCTTCGCCCCCCTTCCCTCCTTTTGCCCCTGCTTTTCCCGTTGTCGCTTTTCTCCCCTCTCCTCCCCTCGCTGTTTCTCTTCCTTGGTCTGTGGGTTGGTTCCCCCTTCCGCGTTCGCCCTTCTGCCCGCCGTCGTTTCTTGGTTTCCCTCCCCCCGCCCCCCTTTCTCCTCCGCCCCCCGTCGTGCCGCTGCTGCCCGCCCCTCCTTGCTCGCTCTGCCCTCCGCGGGCCCCCCCTCCGCCCTCCTCTTGCTGTTTCTCCTTCTGCCCTCGCCCGCGCTGCGCTTTTCTCGGCTTCTGCCGTTCTTTCCGCCCGCGCCCCGTTTTTCCCCCGTTCTTCTTTTTTTTAGCTGAGTACTGTTTTGGCTTTGTTTTTCTTCCTCTCTGCTTCCCCCTCTTGTCTCCCGGGCGCTTTTCTTCTCCCCTTCTCCCTTTTTCTTCTTCTCCTCCTTTCGCCCCCTCTGCCGCTTTTTTCGGCCTTTTCCCTGTTTGTTTCCTCCCCTTCCTTCTGGTCTTGTTCTTCCCCCGTCTTTCTCCCCCCTTCCCGCTCTTTTTTCCCCCCCTCCTCTCCCCCCTTTGCCTTGTCGTCGCGTGCCCTTGTTCCCCCGTTTGCCGCCTTCTTCCCCTTCCCCTCGCCTCTCTTGTGTCTGTGTCTTCTTCCTTTCTTTGTCCCTGTGTCCTTTCTTTTCCCTTTCCCCTTTGGGGGCCGCGCTGCGGTCCCCGTTTCCTCTTCCCTTCCCGGGCCCCGGCCCCGTGTTTCCCCCCCGGGGCTCTCCCCGGCCTCCTCCCTCCTCTTCTTTTTTGCGCCGTTTCCCCCCCCCTTTTTTTCTGCGTTGTGTTTCCTCTCGCCCTCTTTCCCGTCTTTTTCTGTTGTTGTTTGCTTTTTTTCCGGCTTTGCCTCTCCCGCCCGCTTTGGCCCCCGCTCCCCTTTCCCCCCCCCTTCGTCTTTTTTCCGTTTGCTTCTCCCCCGCTGTTCGTTTTGTTCCCCGCTCCCCCCTCTCTTGCCCTTCGTTCTTCTTTGGCTTTTCTTTTTTTTCCCTCCCCGGCCCCCTTCCTCCTCCCGCCCTTTTCCCTCCTCTTTCTCCCCCGCCCCCGTTTCTTGTTTTCTCTGGTTCCCCTCCTCCCTCTTCCTCCTCCCTCCCCGCCGCTCTTGTTCGTCGCCGCTCTTCCGCCCGTCCCTCCTCTTCCCTCCCTCTTGGCCCTTCTGCGTTTTTTTCTTTGTTCCTTCCCTCTGTTTCGTTTTTCCTTCTGGCTTCCGCCCCCTTTCTCTCTTCCCGCCCGCCTCCCCGCTCCCGCCGCCCCCCCCGCCCTCCCCCCTCCGCCCCGCTGCTTTTCCCTTTTGTTTGTGGTTCCCCGCTCGGCGTCCGCCTCTTGTTTCTCTCGCTGCTGCCTCTTCTCCTTTTTTTGCCCCTTCCCTCCGCTTTCCGCTCTCCCTTTTCGCGCTGTTGTCGCCGCGTTCCCTTTTCTTTTCGCCGCTCTTTCCTTGCTTCTTCTGCTTCCCCCCCCCTCGCCCCGGTTGCTCCCGCCTTCTCTCTTCCTTCTGTTTTCCCCGTCGTTTTTCCCGCTCCTGCTCCGGCGCCCCTCCTCGCGCCCCCCCTGCTCCCCTGTTTTTCCCCCCTTGCCCCTTCTTCTCTCGCCCCCCTCTCCCCCCCTCCCGGCCCCTTTTCCCCCCGGGCCTCTCTTCCTGTCCGTGTTCCCCGGCTGCGCCCCTCTTTTCTCTTCCCGCCGCCTCCTCGCCCGGTCCCGCCCCGGTTCCCCCCCGCGCCCGCGCGCTGCCTCTTGCCTTCGTCCTTCTCTTGCCTTTTCTTCCCCCGGTCCTTTTGTCGCCCGTCTCTTCCCCCCCGGGCGCTTTTCCCCTTGCCCCCTTTGTGTCGTTTCGCCTTTTTTTGCGTGGCGGCCTCCCCCGTCTTCTCTGCCCTTCCGCCCGTTCGGGGCTCTGGTTCCCCCGCCTCTCCGCCGTTTTTGCCTCTTGCCCCCTCGCCGTTTTCCCGCCCTTGCCTCCCCCCTCGCCCCGCTTTCCCCCCTTGCCCCTTCTCCGCTGCCCCCCCCTGTGGCCCCCTTTCTTGTCTGGCCTCGCGTCGCCCCGCCCTCCCTTCTTTTCCCCCCCTTTTCCCCTGCCCCTCCCCGCCTCTTGTCGCCCTGCCGCGTCCCGTTTGGGCTTCTCCTGCCTGTCCTTTCCTTCCCTTCCCTTCCCTCGTCCCCCCCCCGTTTCTTCGCCCCCGTGCTCGTCCCCCGCTGGCTTCGCTCCCCCCCCCCCTTCCCCTCTTCCTTTTTTCCTCCCCTCTCCTCCTTCGTCTCTTTGTCTTCCCCCCTCCCCCTCCCTTCCCGTGCCCTGCCTGTTCGTTTCCCCCCGTCCTTTTTTCCCCTCCGGGGGCCCTCCCCGGTTCCCCCTCCCGTTGTCCCTCCCGGCCCGCCGCCCCTTTCCTGTTGTCCCTTTGCGTTCCCTGTTCTCCTTTTTCCCCTCTGGGGACTTCCCCGCGTTGTCGCTTGTTTTCCCCTTTGTTGTCCTTTTTCGGGCGCCCGCTTTTCGTTCGCCTCCGTCCCCTTCGGTTGGCCCTTTGTCTTTTCCTTTGTCCCCGTAGGGAGGAGGGAACCCAGTGCTTCCCTTTGTCCCCTTTGTTTCTCCCTAAAGGGAGACGAACTATTGCTTCCCCTCCGGGGAACCCCTGTCGTCCCCTTTGTTTCTCCCTAAAGGGAGACGAACCGGAGGGGAAGGGGAACCGGAGGTGCTTGCTGTCCCTTCAGTCCCTTCTGTTCCCTTCATCGCCGGCCCCGCCGGGCCTGCCGGGCCCCGCCGGGCCTGCCGGGCCCGCCGGGCCTGCCGGGCCCCGCCGGGCCTGCCGGGCCTGCCGGGCCCCGCCGGGCCTGCCGGGCCTGCCGGGCCCCGCCGGGCCTGCCGGGCCTGCCGGGCCCGCCCCCGTTTTTCGTCTTTCCCTCTGTTTCTCCCTTGTCGTCCCCTCTGTTTCTCCCTTGTCCCCTACGGGGAAGGGAGACGAACCCCTTGTCCCCGTCCGTAGGGAATTACTTCCTCTTTGTAGACTCCCCTCCGTCCCTTGCCTGCTTTCCGTTCCGTTCCGTTCCCGTCCTGGCCCGTCCCGTTGTCCCCTCCGGTTCCCCTTCTTCCCCTCCGGTTCGTCTCCCTTTCGGGCGCCCCCCGGGGCCGCCCGCGGTCCCCCTCCGGGGCCGCCCCTCCGGGGCCGCGGGCCGCCGCCCTGGGGGCCGGGGGGGGGGGGGGGGGGGGGGTCCCCGTCGGGGCCCCCGGGCCCCTCCCTTCCCCGCCCTTCTTTGTCCTTCCTCCTCCCCTGCCCCCCCTTTTTCCCCGTCTCCCTCTCTTTTCCCCCCCCCTCCCCTCCCCTTCGTTGCCCCTCCCCCTCTTTCCTTGCCCTTCCTTTCGCCCCCTGTTCCCCTGCTTCCCCTCCTCTCCTGTCTTTTTTCTTCCGCCCCTTCGCCCCTTCCTTCCCGTCCTTCGTTCCGTCGGTCGCCCGCCGGTTTCCCCCCCTGCTGTCGTGGGTTCCCTTCCTCCCGGGCGTGTTTTCTTTCCCCCCCCCCCTTCCCCCTTTCTTTGCTCCTCGCTTCTTTGCTCCTCGCTTCTTTGCTCCTCGCTTCTTTGCTCCTCCCCTGTGGCCCCCTCCCGTTCTTTGTCTTTTCGCTCGGCCCCTTTCTCCCCTTTTTCCCTCCTTTCGCCCCGCCCCCCCTCCCCGTTTCTTCTTCGCTTCTCTGTCTCTCCCCTCGCCCCTGCTTCTTTTCCTCCCTCCGCCCGGGTGCTCTCTTCCGCTCCGTTTTCCCCCCCTCCCCTCCTCTTCCCCCCCTCTTCCGTCCGTTCTCCTCCTCCCTTTTCTCTTCCCCCTTCCTTGTTTTTTTCCCCCCCCGGTGCCCCCGTTTTCCTTTTTCTCCCCCCCCCCTTCCTTTTCTTCCTGTTTTTCCCCCCCGGGGCCCCCCTGGGTCGTTGTTTTCCGTTCGTCCCTTGTTTTCCCCCGCGGGGCCCTCCCGGTCCTCGCCCGTTTTCCGCCCTGTTGTCCCGTTTCGGTCCCCCCTCCGGGGCCTTGCCGGGGCCGCCGTCTCCCTCGTTCTTCTCTTTTCTCCTGTCTCCCCCTGCGCTCGCTCGGTGCGCCCCGCTGCCGTTTGTGCTCTCCCCCCCTCCTTCGTCCGCTCTCCTTTGTTCTCCCCTTTCTTCCCCCTCCCCTTGTGCGCGCTTCGCCCCTTTGCTTCTGTTTGTCTCTCTCCCTCCCTTCGCCGCCCTCCTCCCCCCCTTTGTTCTCTCCCTTCCCCCTCCCCGCCCCTCTTCCGCCCTCGGCCTCTGTTGCCGTCCCCCCTCTCCTTCCTCCCCCCCGCCGTCTTCCGCGTTCCCTGCCCCCGCCCGTCGTTCCCCTTCGGGCCCCCCTCCTCCGTCCCCTTCTTGGCTTCGCCCCTCCCTCCCTTTTGGTCGTCTTTTTCGCGTTCGCCCCCCTCCGTCCCCTCGCCGCTCCGCGTCCCTTCCCCCCCTGCCTGTTCTCCTTTCTCCTCTTCCCCCCCTCCTCCCCGGCGGCCCCCCGCTTTGCCCTGGGGCCTCGCGGCTTTGCCCTCCCCGGCCTTCCCGCTTGGCTCTGCCGCCTCCCTTCTTTCTTCTCCCCCCTCCCTCCTTTTCCCTCTCGTTTCTGCCGTCCCTCCCTCTTTTTTCTTTTTCCGTCGCTCGCCCGCCCCCCTTGTGCTCGGTTGTCCGCTCCTCCCTCTCTTTCCGTCTTTTCCCGCTTTTTCCCTCTTGTCCCCCTTCCCCCCCCGGTCGCCTCGGCTTTTTTCTTCTTGCCCTCCCGCTTCCTCGGCCTGTCCTTCCCCTCCTTGTCCCCCGCCGGTTTCCTGCGCCCTTTTTCTCTTTCGTTTGTGTTCCCACTGTTGCTTCGTCCCCGTCGGGGCCCCCGGCCCCGCCCCCGGGCCCCCCTTTCTTGCGGCCCCCCCCTTCCTCCTCCTCCCGCTTTTCCGCTCTGTCCCCTGCTTTTCGTCTCCTCTCCCCTTTTTCTCCCCCTTCCTCCCGGTTTTTCTCGCTTGCTCTCGGCGTTGCCCCGCTCCCCTTCGTTTCCCCCCCGCTCCTCTCCCGCTTGCGTTCCGCCCGCCCCCTCGCCTCCCCTCTTCCCGTTTCTGCTTTCCCCTCCCCTTCTGTTCTCGCCCCTCTCTTCTTGCCCGTCGTTCCCCTTCGGGGCCCCCTCCCTTGCTCTTTTTGTCTCCCCCTTTTCCCCCTTTGTTCTTTCTCTCGCTCCCTCTCTCCCTTCTTTTCTTCCCCTTGTCCCTTTGTTTTCTGTGCCCCCCCTTGTCCTCGCCTCCCCCGTCCTTCCTCCCCCGCCCTTCCCGCTTTTTCCCTCCTTCCCGTTCTTTCCCTTCCGGGGCCCTTGCCCGTTCTTTGTTCCCCCGCCCCCCGTGCCCCTTCCGCCCTCGTTTCCTCTTCTGCCCGCCCTTCTCCCCTTTTCTTTCCTTCGCTTCCCCTCCCCTTCTCCGGTCCCCTGGTGTCCCCTTCGGTGCCCCCGTCCCTTTGGTTGCCCCCTTTGTTTCCCTTCCCTCCGGCCCTTCCTTGTTTTCCTCCTGCCTTTCTGCCGCCCCTTGGCTCGCCCCCCTCCGCCGTCCTGTCTCTCTTTCGCCGTTCCTTGTTCTCCGCCCCCGTCGTTCGGGTTGGTCCCTCCCCCGCCCCGCCCCTCCTTCCCCTTCGGCGCCCCCGTTTTTCTTGCTCCTTCCTTTCTCCGCCTCCTTCTTGTCCCCTCTTCTGCGTGTGCTTGCTCGCTTTTTGTCTCCCCCTTTCTTGTTTCCTCCGCCTCCTCTGTTCCTCCGCCCCGCTCCCTTTTTCTTTCGTCTCCCCTGTCCCGCTCTTCCCCCCGTCCCTCCCCGCTTGCTTTTTCCCCTTCTTTTTGTTCTCGTTCCCTTGTCTCCCTTCTCGGCCCGGTGGCCGCGTGGTTCCTTGCCCCCCTTTTGCCCCTTGGCGTGGCTTCGCGGTCCCCGCGGGTTCGCCTCCCTCCTTTCCGTCTTCGCTTGTTCTTTGGCGTCTTCTTCCCCTTTTCCCCCCCCCCCCCCTGTGTCCCTTTTGTTCCCCCCCGTCCCTTTCTCCTGTTGCCTGCTTTCCCCTGCGGGGCCCGCCTGCGTTGGGGCCCCCGCTGCCTTTCCCCCTGTGCCTCCGTCCTTTGGCGTTCCCCCCTTTCTTTCGTCGGCCCCCGCCCCTTGGCTTTTTTCCCCCGTTTTCGGCGCTCGCTTTTCCCTCCCTTCTCTTTTCTTCTCGTTGCCTTCTCTTTCCTTCTCCCCTTCCGCCCGCTTTCCCTTTCGTTTTCGGCCCCTCGCCGCCTCCTCCCCCCCCCCCCCCCCTGTCTTGTCCCCCTTCGGCTCCCCTTCTTCGTTCCGTGTCTTTCCCCCCTTCGTTCCCCCGCGTTTTGGTCTTCTCCTTCCCTCCCGCCCCTCGCCCGTTGGTCTTTTTCTGTGTCCCCCCTCTTTCTCGTTGTCTTCCTCCTTCCCCCTCTCCCCTTTTCTTTTGTCGCTGGGTCGCCTTTTTCCCCTTCCCCCCCTTTCTCGCGTTTTTTTTCTTTTCCTCCTTTCGGTGGTTTTGTCCCCCGGTCCCCCTCCTCCCCCCCCTTGCTTTTCTGCCCTCTCTCCTGCGTTCCCCTTTCCTTTGGCCCCCCCTTCCCCCTGCCTTTCCGTTTGCGCTTCGTCCGGTGCCCCCCCTCCGTGCCCCCTCCCCGCCCTCCCTTCTTCCCCGTCGGGGCCCCGTTCGCGCCTTCTCCTCCTCCCTTCCCCTGCTTTTCCGTTCTTCTTCTCCTCGTGTTCCTTTCCCCCTCCCCCTCCCTCCGTCCTGTCCCTTTTTTGCTTTGTTTTTCTCCTTCCCCTCCCCGCCTCGCCCTTTCTCCCCGTCCTTTCTCCGGTCGTCTCCCCTGCCTCTCTTCCCTCCTCTCTGTTTCGCTCCCGTTGCTTCGGCCCGCTTTCCCCTGCCCTTTTTTCGCCCTCCGCCCTCCCTCCTCCCTCCCCCCCCTCGCTCTTTTTCTCCGGTTTCGCCTCCGTGCGGTTTTTCTCTCCTCCTCTCGCTTCGGTCCCTTTCTCCTCTTTCCTCCTGTTCCCTTTGTTCCGGCGCTTTCCCGTTCCCCCCCTGTTTCCGCTTCCGGGTCCTCGTTCCGCCCCCTCCCGCCCCTCCGGTCTTCCCTGCCCGTCGTTCCCCTTCGGTTCCCCCCCCGGGGCCGCCGTTGTCCCCCCCGGGGCCCCGCCGGGCCCCTCCTTTGCCTTTTGTCCCCCCGGGGCCCCCTGCCCTGCGTGTTCCGCCCTTTCCCCCCCCCCTCTCTGTCGCCCCTTTGGCCTCTTCTTTCTCCCCCTGCTTTTTTGTCTCCCCTTTTTCCCCCCCCCTTTCCTGTTCCTCCCCCCTTTCCCCCTTTTTTTCCCTCCCGTCTCTGGTCCCCCCGTGCCCCTGTTTCTTTTGTCCCTCCCCTTCGCCTGCTTCCGCGTCTCCCCCTTCGCGTTGTCCCCCTCTTTGTCCCCTTCCTGTGTTGCTCCGCTTCCCGCGCCGTTGTCCTTTCCGTTCCCCTCCGGCGTTTTTCCCCTTTCCCCCTCCCCTCCGCCTCCGGGCCCCGCGCCTCCGTTTCCCTCCCCTCCCCCCCCCGTCGCTTCCTTCTCTTCCGTTTTTTTGTTCGCGCCTGTCGGCTCTTCCGCCCCCCTCGTTTTTGCCTGTGTCCCCCCGTTTCTTTCTCCCCCCGCTCCCTTCTTCTTTCCTTCCTTCCCCTCCGGTCCTCCCGGTCCCTTCTCTTCTTCCCTCCGGGCCCCGCCCCCGCCCGTTTCCCCGCCTCCCTTCCCGTTCGTTTCGCTCCCTCCCCTCCCTCTTCCCCCCGCTCCCGTCGTGCTCTCGTTCCGTCCGTTCCTCTTTCTCCCCTTCGTTCCGTTTCCTGTCCTTCTGTCCCCTCCGGGGCCCCCCCGCCTTTGCCTTCTTTCCTCGTTTTCCGCCTCCCCTCGCTGTGTGGTTCTCTTCTTCCCGTCCTTTTTCCTTCCTGTCCGCCTCTCCCCTCTGGCCCCCCTCTCTCTTCGTTCCGCGGTTCCCCTTTGTTCTCCTCTCTCGCCTGTCCCCTTCGGGCCCGCCTCTCGCTCTCGTCTTTCTCGTCCCGCCCCCCGTCCGCCCCTCCGCTCCCCGCCGTGTTGGCTTTCGTTTCTCTCCGCTTGTCCCTTTTCGTTCGTCTTTTCCGGTTCCCCCTGTCCCCCGTCCGTCGTCTCGTCTTTGTCCCCTGTCTTCCCCTCCGGGCCCCCCTTTGGGTTCGTCTCGTTCTGGCGGCCCTCCCCGGGCCCTCTGTTCCGTGTTCGTCTTCCTTCCCCGTCGGGGCCCCGGTCGCCCCCCGCGCCTCGTCTGGTGTCCCTTTTGGGGCCGTGCGGGCTTTGTCCCCTTTGCCGCCCCGGCCGGGCCCCGCGCCCGCCGCCCTCGGGCGCCCCGTCGTTGTCCTTTTTTTCTTTTCCCCGCCCCCTTCGGCCTTCCTTTTCCTTCCTTTGTCCTCTGTCCCCCCCGGCGGCCTGCTCCCCCCCCGCGCCGTTCCGCCCCCCCCGTCCTCGCTCCGCTTCCGTTCCCCTTTTTCGCCCCCCTCTGCCTCGCGTTCCCCGTGGTCCTGTGTCTCGTCCCCGCCCTCCCCCCCTTCTCCCTTCTCCCCCGGTTTCCGCGGTGCTGGCTCCCCTTTCTTTCGTCGCCGCCCCTCCCCCCCTCTGCCCGCTTTCCGCTCTTCCTCCCGCCCCGTCGTCCCCCCCCCGTGCTTTTCGTCGTCCTTGGCTTCCGCGTGTCCCTTCTGGCCGTCCGTCGTTCTGGCTTCCCTTCTCGTCCCTTTCTCCCTTCTTTCCCCCCGCCTCCCTCGCCTTCCCTCGTCCCGTCCTTGCTCCCCTTTCTCTTTGCGCCCCCGCCGCCTTTCTGCCCCTTTTCTTCTTTTCCTTTTTCGTTCTCCTTTCTCCCCCCGCCCGTCGTTCCCCTTCGGGCCCCCCTCCTCGGCGCCCCCCCGTCTTCCTCTCTTTCTCGTCGCCTCTCCCCTCTTGCTTTTCCTCCCGTTCTTTTTTCCGCCCCTTCGTGTCCTTTCCCCGCCCCCCTTTTGTCCCCCCGGGGCCCCCCCCTCCCCTGGCCCCCCCTCTTCCGCCTCGCTCCCTCTTCTCCTTCTCGCCGTTTTCCCCGTTCGGGCCCGTTCTTTCCTTTTTTTGTTCCTTTTCCGGCCCCCGTCGTTTCTCCGCCGGGGCTTGTTTTCCCTTCGGGTTCCTTCCGCGGGCTCCCGTCCCCCCCGCCCCCCGCCCCTCCCCGTCGCGCCCGCTGGCCTCGCCTTTGCCCCCCCGCTCCCTCCCTCCTCCCCCCCTTTCTCCCTCCGCTCTCTCGTCGTTTGTCCCCCCCGGGGCCGCCTCCCGCTTTTTGTTTCTCCTCTCTTTGCGCTTCGCTGCCCCCCCCCTCCTTCTCGGGTCCCTCTCGTTTCCTCCCTTTTCCTGTTTCCCCCCTCCCCTCCCCTCCCTCCCTCCCCCTTCTCCCTTTCTTCTCCGTTTCGTCCCCTTCCCCCCCCTCGTTTTCCTCCCCTCCGTCTTCGCTCCTTTTGTTCCTCCCCTCCTTTTCCTTTTTCGCCCCCTCTGTTCTCTTCCCCTCCCCTCCTCTCTCTTCCCTTTGCCTGCTCCCCCCTCCTCGCCCTTTCGCCGTCCTTTGCTCTTTTTCTCCCGCTCTCCCGCCTTTTCGCTGCCGCCCCTTTCCTTTCGTCCGTTTCCTTCTTTTTTGCCCCCCTCCCCTTCCCCTTTTTTTCGCTCTCCCCCCGCCCTCTGTCTCGCTCCGGCCTTCCCGTTTTCCCCTGCTCCTCCCCCCCGCGTCGTTTCTCCCCCCCCTTTTGTGCTTCCTCTTCCCTTTTCCTCCCCTTCCCTTCCCTTGTCCTCTGTTCGTTTGGTCCCTGTTCCTTCTCCTTTCCCTTTCTTCCTTTTCGTCCGCCTCCGCTGTTCCCTCGCTCCCCTCCGCTGTCTTCCCCTTCCCTCCCTTTCGCCCGTCCGCGCCCTGCTCCTCCTCCCCTGCCCTCCGTCCCTCCTTCTTCCCCGCTTTCCCGCTTTCTCCCCTCTCCCCCCCTTCTCCTCCTCTGCCCTCCCGGGTTCCTCGTTCCCTGGCTCGGCCCGCGGCCTTCTCCGCCGTTGCTGTCGGTTCGCTTCCTCCTGCGCCTGCTCTCTCGTTCGCTTCCTTCCCCTTCTTTGCTGTTTGCTTTCTCTCCCCCCCGTCGCGTCCTCCCCCGTTGCCTTCTTTCTTTTTTGTTTCTGCCTCCCTCCCCTCCCGCTTCTTTTTCTCTCCTTTCGCTTTTCGGTCCCCCTCTTTGTTCTTTCTCTCCGCCTCCGCGCTGTGCGTCCCCCTTCGCTCCCGCCGCCCCGTTCGTCCGCCCTTTCTCCCGTCCCCGCCCCTGCTTTGGTTCTCCCCTCCCGTCCCGTGCCGCGCGTCTCCTCCTTCTTTTGTCGCTTTCTCTTCCCTCTGCTCCCTTTCCCTTTCGGCCTTGGTTCCCCTCCCTCCCTCGTTTCTCCCCCCCTCCCGGCCCGTCCGTCCCCTCTCGGCTCCCCCCGTTGTTTCTTTTGTTTCTCCCCCCGGCCGTCCCTCCCCCGCCCGCCCCCCCCCCCCTGGCCTTCCCTTCGCCCCCGCCTCCCCTCGTTCCCCGTCTTTTTTCCCTTCCGTCCCCTTCTTCCTCCCTTCCTGCTCTCCCGTTTCCCGCTTTCCTCCTCCTGTTTTTGCCGGCGCCTTTTCGTTTTTCTTCCCCCCCGTCGTCCCCTTGCCCCTCTCCGCCTCCCCGCCTTCCCTCCCCGTTGCTTTGTCCCCCTTTTTTTGTCTCCTTCCGCCCCTTTCCCTTCCCTCTCTCTCCCCCTCCCTGTTCCTTCCCCTTCCCCGTTCGGTTCCTCCCCTCCTTCCCTTCTTTTCCTTTCCCCCCCTTCCGCGCCTTCCCGGTTCCCCTTCCCGGTCGTTTCCCTTCGGTTCGTCTCCCTTTCGGGCGCCCCCCGGGGCCGCCGTCGTCCCCTTTGTTTCTCCCTCCCGGGCGCCGCCCCGCCGGGCCCCTCCTCTGCTCCCCCCCTTCCTCCCCCCTCCTCCTCCGTGTTTCTTGTTTCCTTTTCCCCGGGGCTTCCGCCTGTGCTTCCTTCCCGCCGCCCCTTGGCTTCTCTCTCCCTCCCCTCCGCTCCCCCCCCCCCCTTTTGCTTCGCCCGTTTGTGGCGTCGCTTCTCCCCTCGCCCGTCGTTTGTTTTCGCCCTCCCGCCTCTTTTTCTCTTCGTTTCCTTCCCCTTCGCGTCTCCGCCGTCCCCTCCCGGTCCGCCGTCCGTTCCCTCCTCCCGCCTCGCCCTTTGTCTTCCCTGCCTTGTTCCCCTCGGCCTCGCGCCCTTTTCTCCGCCGTTCCTTGTTGTTTCCGTTTTGCTTCGCCCGCTGCTCTGTCCTCCCCCGTCTTCGGTTCGTTCCCGTTCTCGTTCCCCCCTTCCTTCCCTTTTCTTCTCCTTTCCCCCCCTCGCCGTCGCCCCCCCGTTTCCGGGTTGGGCCCCGCCTGCTTCCCCGTCGGGGGCCCGCTTGTTCGTCTCTTTTCCCCGCTTCGTGGCCCCTCTCGCCCTCTTTTCCCCCCCCGGCCCCCCTGCCTCCCCCCCCTCTCTTGCCCGTTTTTTGTCTCTCGCCTTCCCGGCGTTTGCTGTCCCTTCCCTCCCTTCTGTTCCCTTCCGTCCCTTCTGTTCCCTTCCGTCCCTTCTGTTCCCTTCCGTCCCTTCTGTTCCCTTCCTCGCCGGGCCTGCCGGGCCCCGCCGGGCCCCGCCGGGCCTGCCGGGCCCCGCCGGGCCTGCCGGGCCCCGCCGGGCCTGCCGGGCCCCGCCGGGCCTGCCGGGCCCCGCCGGGCCTCCCGTGCTGTTGTCGTGCTTCCCTCTTCCCGCTTTTTTCCCGCTCCCTCTGTCCCGCTCCCCTTTGCCCGTCCCCCCCCCCTGTCCCTCTTGGTCCTCTTGGCCCCGTCGCCCCCGGTCCCCCCCCTTCCCTGCCGCGCTTCCTCTGCCCTTCGCTGCCCGCGGTGGTTCTGTTGGTCCCCGCTCTGCTGCCCTTGCCTCCGCTCCTGCCGCCCCCGCTCGTGGGCTTCCCCTTCCCCCGGCTCCCGTCGCCTCTGCCCCCGCTCCCCGTCCCTCTGCTCCCGTCGCCTGTCCCGGCCCTGCTGCCTCTGTCCCCCTCTGCTTCCGGGTGCGGCGCCCCTGGCTGGTGCTCTTCTCGTTGTCTCTGGTGCTGCTGGTCCTCTGCCCCCCCCCCCGCCCCTCTTCTGTTCGCTCCCCCGTCGGTGTTCCTCCTCTTGTCGTTTTTTTCCCCCCGCCGCCCCCGTCGCTGCTCCGCCCTTCTTGCCTTCGTTGCCTTCGCCGTCCGTGCCCTTTCGCTCCCTCTGCCTTCCCCGGTGCTGCCTTCCTGTCGTTCCTGGTTCCGCTTTCTTCGCTTTCGCCGCCTTCCTTGCCCCTCCCCCCTTCCCCGTGGTGCCGCTCCCTGGGTTGCTCCCCTTTCTCCCTTCCTGGCTCCTGTTGCCCGCTCCCTTCCCCCTCCCCCCCGTGCCCCCGCTCCCCCCTTCCTCTTCGCTGTCGCCGCTGTTTTCTCTCTTCCCGGGCGTGGTCCTGTCGCCCCCGGTCGTGTCGCCCGTGGTCCGCTCCCCCTTCGCGCTCCTGTTGCCCTTGTCGGGTTCCCCCCCCCCCTCCGCTGTTGTCCCTGGTTTCGCCCTGTTCCCCCCCCTTTCGCTGCCCCCTTGCTGGTGCTCCCGTCGGTGTCCTTCTTCGTGGTGTTCCGCCCCCGCTCTTGCCCGTGGTCTGGTTCTTGCTCCCCCTGGTCCTCTTCCCCCGCCCCCTCCGTTTGCCGCCCCGTCTCTGTTTTCCCTCCCGCCGCCGGTGGTCGCCCCTCTGCGTTTCTGCTTGGTTCTCCCCCCCCTTTTCTGTTCGTCCCCCCGCTGTTCCTGGTCCCGTTGTCGGTTTTCCCCCTCTTCCCCTGCGTCCTCCTTCCTCCGTCGCCGCCGCCCCTTCCCCCCCCTGGCCCTGCCTGGTGCCCGTCTTCGTCTGCCCGTCGCCCTTCTTCCCCCCTTGCGCTTGCCCCCGGCCTGCGTTTTGCCCTTCGTGCGGGTGGTCGTCCTGTGGGTGCTGGTGTTGTTCCTCCTCTTGTTGTCTCCTTCTTCCCCTTCCCCCCTCCCTGCCTTTTTCTCGTCCTTCCCCCCGGGGCCGCCCCCCCGCCCCCCCGGTTTCCGTTTCTTCCCTTTTTGGCCCGCCTCCGTCGTCCCGTGTCTCCCCCTCTGCTGTCCCTTTTCGGTCCCCCCGGCGGGGCCGTCCTCGGGTTCCCCTTCCCGGGCCGCCCTGGTGCGTCCCCTCTTTGTGTTCCTTCTTTTTCCGCGCCCCCGCCCGGCCCCGCGTCGCGTCCGCTTCCTCTCCGGGGCCTTGTGCCGCCGCCTTCCGTTTCCCCCCCCGGGCCCCGCCCGCTTGCTTCGTTCCCTCCTGGCGCCCCGGCGCGGCCCGCTTCTCGTTGTCCCTTGTTCCCCCGGGTCCGTCCTTCTTCCCCTCTGTTTCTCCCTTGTCTTCCCCGGCGGGCCCCCCCCTGTTTCTCCCTTGTCCCCGTCGGGGCCGGGCGCCGCCCCCCTTGTCTTCCCCTCCGGGGCCCCCCTTGTCTTCCCCTCCGGGCCCCCCTGTCTTCCCCTCCGGGCCCCCCTTTGTTTCTCCCTCCCGGGCGCCGCCCCGGCGGGGCCGGGGCCGTCTTTCGTCCCCCCCGGGCCGTCCTTCCCCCGGGGCCCCTTCCCTTCCCCTTTGGGGCCCGCTGTCTTCCCCGGCGGGCCCCCCTTTGTTTCTCCCTCCCGGGCGCCGCCCCGGCGGGGCCGCCGGGGCCCCCCCGGGCCCCCTTCCCCCGCTCCGCCTCCTTTCTCTCCCTTTCCGGGCCCGCCCGCTGTCCCCCGTCTCCCCTCGGGCCCCCGTCGTTTCCCCCCGGGTCCCTCCCCGCCCGCCGCCCCTCCTCCCCCCTTCCCCTCTTCTCCGTCTTCTCCCCTCTCCGCTCGCCCCTTCTTTCTCCCCCCTCTTCTCCCTTCCTTCCCCGTTTTCTTTGTTCTTGTCCCTCCTTGTTCGCCCCTTGCCTTTTTTTTCCGTTTTTGTTCTCTCTCTCTTCTCCCTTCCCTGCCCCCCTCGTCTCGCGGCCTCGGCCCCCTCCCTTTCCCGGCGCCCCGCGGCTTCGCCTTCCGCTGGGGTCTCTGCCCTTCCCCTCCTTTGCTCCGCCCCGCCGGGGTTGTTCCGTCTCCCTCCCGTTCCTTTTGCGTTCCTGCCTGCGCCCTCGGGTTCCCCTCCGCTTGCCCCCGTTGTTGTTCCCGCTTTTGTTTTTCCTCCCCCTCCCCCCTCCTTCCTTTTCCCCGCGCCCGGCTCGGCTCGCCGCCCCTCCCCTCGTTCTGGCTGTCGTTTCCCTTTGGTCCCCTTCCTCCGTTGCCTGTCTCCTTTCTCCCCTCCCCTGTTTTGGTCTTCCTGGCTTCGTTGGTTTTGTCTCTCGTTCCGTCCCGTTGCGGCTGTGTCCGCTTTCCCCTCCGGGGCCCCCTTCGTCGCCCCCCCTCGTGCGCTCCCCCGGGGCTCTGTCTTCCCCTCCCCCCTTCCCTCCCGCCTTCCGTCGCCTTTCGTTTCCCTTCTTTTCCCCCCCTCCCCTCCCCTGCGCCTTCGCCTTCTGCCCGCTGCTTTTCGCCTTTTTGTCTCGTCTGCCTTTCTCGCTTTCTCCCCCGCCCCCCCGGGCCCCCGGCCCCCTCCCCCCCCGTTTCGTTCGCCCCGCTGCTCTCCCGTTCTTTTCTCCCCCCCGCCTTCCCTGCCTTGTGTTTCTCCTGTCCCCTGCTCCCGCTCCCCGCTTTCGCCCTTTTTTCTTCTTCCCGCTCTTCCCTCCCCCTTCTTTTCCCCTCCCCTTCTCCCCTTTTCTCTCCCCTTCTCTCCCCCTCCCCGCCGCTTGCCCCCCCCGCTCCTCCCCTCCCGCCTCCCGGCCTCCCTGGTCCCCGTCTCCCCTTGGGGCCCCGGTGCCTCTGCTTCCGGCCGTTTTGCCCGTCCCCGTGCTCCCGTTGTCCTCCCTCTCCTTCCTTCCCCCTTTTCTCCTTTGTTGCTCGCCTGTGTCCCCCCCGGGGCCGTCCTCGCCTCCCCCCGCTCTCCGTCCCCCCTCTCCTTCCCGTCCTCCTCTTCTTTGTTCCCTCCCGGGCCCCGCCGCGGCCCCCCGCCTCCCTGTTCTTCTCCTGTTCTCCCCCTTTCGTGTTTTTTCCCGGCGCCGCGTCTTGCCTTCGCCCCCCCCCGCCCCTTTTGCCCCCCTTTTTTCCCGTCCGTTCTTTCTCCCCTCCGTTCCTTTCTCCTCCCCCCGTCCCCCCGTCCGGTGTTCTTTTTCGGGCCCCCCCTCTTCGCCGTTGTTCCCGCCGGGCCGCGTCCCCCCCCCCCCCTCCGCTCCCCCTCCCGCTCTTTTTTTCCTTCTCCCCCCCTGTTGTCTTTTTCTCCCTCTTTCTTCCCCTCCCCTTCCTTTTCTTTCGTCTGTTGTCCCCCGCTGTCTCCCCGGCCCGTCCCCTGTCTTCTTGGCGTCTTTTCCCCTTTCCTCCTCTTCCCGTCCCCCTTCCTTTTCTCTTCCTCCCCCTCCCGCTTTCCGCTTGTTCCCTTTCCCTCCCCCTCCCCGCCTTTTGGTCTCCCGCCGGCTTTTCTCCGTCCCTTGTTTCCCGCTTTTCCTTGCTGGTTCTCGCTTTTTGTCTCTCCGTCCCCCTTTCTTCCCCCTCCCCGTCCCCGCCTTCCCTCGCTCCTTTTCCTTTCTCCCCCCGCTTCCGCCCCTTCTCCCTTTCTCTCCCTTCTCTTTTCTCTCCTGTCTCTCCCCCTTTTGTTTTCTTCTGCCTTCCCCCCTTTTTTTCCTTTCCTCTCTCTTCCTCTTCTCGCCCTTTCCTTTCCTCTCCTCTCGCCTTTTCTTTTGTTTTCTCCGTCGGGCCCTTCTTCGTCTTTTCTCCCGCTCTCTCCCTTCCCCCGCTTTTCTCGGGCTGCCCGGCTTCGCCCCTGCGCCCCTCTGCTCCCCCGCCCCTGCGCTCCCCCGCTGCGCTCCCTCCCGTTCTTTCGCGCTTTCCCGCGTGCCTCCTTTCTTTTCCTCTCCCCTTTCTTTTTTCCTTGTGCCCCTTTCTCTCTTCTTTCTTTTCTTTCGTTTTCGCCCCTTGCCTCCCCTGCTCTTTGTTCTTGCTTTTTCCCCTCCCCCTTGGTCGGCTTCTTTTCTGCTGCGTCCCGTCTTCCCTTTTTTTCTGTCCTTTTCTGCTTCGTTTTCCTGCCTCGTCTCTTGTTTTTCGCCCCCGGGTCCCGCTTCCCCTCTTTTGCCCCCCCCCCGCCGCCTTCCTCCTTCCCTCCCCTCCTTTTCGGGGCCCCCTCCCCCGCCCTGCCCCGCTGTCCTCCCCGGCCCCCGCTTTCCTCCTTCCCCTCCCCCGTCTCCCCTGCCCCTCTCGTTTCCTCGCCGGTCCCTCCGTTCTCCCGTCTTCCTTCTTCTTTCCCTTCGCCTTTTGTCCCTTCTTTTCCCCCTCCGGTTCCTCCTCCCCCCTCCGTTGCTTTTCGCCCCCGTTCTTTTTGCTTTCGTTTCGCTCCCTCCCCCCCGTTTTCCCCCTTCTTTCTCTGCTCCTGGCCTTGTCCTTCCCTCCTTCTCCCGTTGTTCCCTTTTCTCGCCCCCTCCCCTTCCGCTTTGCTGTCCCTTGCTTCCCCTTTTTCTCCGTCCCTTTTTTGCCGGCTTTCCCCGTCGGGGCCCTCCGCCGGGCCTGGCCCCGCGCCGTTCCCCGGCCCCTCCCTCCGCTGTCCCGCCCCTCTCCCTGTTTTCTTCGTCCCGCCTTTTCTTTTCCCTTGGGGGTTCCCTGCCCGGCCCGCCTTTCCCTTTCCTCCCCCTGGCCGTCCCTTGCGGGTCCCGCTGTCGTCTCCCTCCGGCCCCCTCCGGTCCCCCCTCCCTCCGGGGCCTCGGGTTTCCCCCCCGGGGCCGCCGCGCCCCCCCCCCGGGGGGGGGTTTCGTCCCTTTTTGGTTCCCTTCCCCTCTGCGCCCCCCCGGCCCCCGGCGGCGCCGCGCCGCCCCCCTTTCGTCCCTTCCTGGGCCCCTTTCCGGCCCCCGGGCCGCCCCCCCCGCGGCCCCCGGGCCCGCCCCCCCCCGCTGCCCGCGCCGCGGGCCGCCCGGGGCCCCCCCGTCGTTCCCTGCCGGGTGCCTTTTCCCTTCCGGTCCCCCCTCTTCCCCGGCGTCCCCTGTCGCCTCCCCTCCTCCCCTCCGGGGCCCTCCTTTGTCGGTCCTCGCCTGCCTCGGGTTTCCCTCGCCGGGCCCCCCTTTGTTCCTTTTTCGGCCCCGGGCCCGTCTCTGCCCCCTTCTCGGCCTTTCTCCCCCCGGCCCCCCCTTTTCTTTTCTTCTCGCGGCCCCGCCCTCCCTTGTTTTCTGCTCCTTCCCCCTGTGCTCCCCTCCCCCCGCTGTTCGTCCCGGTCCTCCCCCGTCTGTCACCTCTCCCCGCGTGTTCGCGTCCTTTGTCCCCCCCCCCCCCCCCCCCGTCCTCCTTCCCCCCCCCCCCCCCCCTCCCCGGCCTTGCTTCCGGCCCCCTGTTCCCCTTTTCCCCGCCCCGTCCCCCCCTTGGTCCCCTGGTCCGCCTCCCCCGTTCCCCCCCCGCTCCTGTCCCCCCGCCCTGCTTCCCCCCGTCCCCCCTGTTCCTTCGCGTGGTCTTTTCCCCCCTCCCGTTCCCTCCCCCCGGCCCCGTGTCCCCTCCTCCTTCCCCCCCTCCTGCTCGCCGCCCCCCGGTGCCTTGCCCGCCTTCCCCCCCCCCTTTCCCTCCGTCCTCCTCTCTTGCCCCGCCGCCCCCGCTTCTGCTCCTGTCGGCCGCTCCTCCCCCGTCCTCGCCCCTCCCGTTGCGCCTTGCCCTCGGCCCCCTGTGCCCGTCCTCCCCCCTCCCCCTCCCCCTCTTCCCTGTGGTGGCCCCTCTTTCCTTGTCCTCTCCTCTGCCTTGCTTGCCTTTCTCGCCGTTCTTCCCCCCCTCGTCTCCTTTCCTCCTCCCCCCTTTTTCGCCCCTTGTGCCCTCCCCCTTCGGCTCCTTCCCCTTCCCCCCGCCCTCGCCTCGCCGCCCTTTCCTCTCCTCCCCTCTGGGCTGGTCTCCTCTTGGCCTTGCTCGGCGGGGCCTCGGCGCCCCCGTTCTTTGTTCCCTTGTGCCCCCCGCCTTTCGTGTTGCCCCTTCTTTCTTGTCGCTTTTCGTGCGCCTTCCTCTCTGTATGTTGTCCCTTGTCTTCGTCTCGTCCCCTCGTGTTCCCCGTGTCCCACGTGCTTCCCTTTGTTCCTTCGCTCGCTTGTTTTCCCCTCCGGGGCCCCCCTGTCGTCCCCTTTGTTTCTCCCTTGTCCCCTCCGGTTCCCCCCGGGGCCCCGGGCGCCGCCCCGGCGGGGCCGGGGCCCCGGCGGTGCTTCCCCTTAGGGGGACCGCTGTCCCTTCACTCCCTTCGGTTCCCTTCAGTCCCTTCGCTGCCGGGCCCCGCCGGGCCTGCCGGGCCTGGGGCCGCCCTTGGGCCCCGGGGCCCCTGCGCGGTCCCCTTCGGGCCCGCCGCCCTCCCCGGCCCCGGGGCTCCCCGGCGCGGCCCCCGTCCGTGCCTTCTCGCCCCTCTCTCCTCTCTCTGCTTTGCTCTTCGCCTCCTTGGTCGCCTGTCTTTTTTCCCGTGTCCCCCTCTGGCTCCTCTTTTTTCTTCCTTTCCCTTTTCGCCTCCCCTTCTCTCCTCCCTCTCTTCTCTCCTTCCCCCTTCCCCCTCGTCCTCCTGCCCTCTTCCCCCTTTTCCCTTTTTCTTCCTTTCCTTCCGCCTGGTCTTCCCTTCTCCCCCCCTTCCCCCCCCGGCGCCCCCGTCCCCCCCCTCTCCGCGTTCCCCCGCGGGGCCCTTGTCCCTTTTCCCCGTAATTTGTCCTTTTTAATTATTTTTTTCTCTCGTGCTTCCCCTTTTTGTCCTTTCCCGGGCCCCCTCCCCCCCTTTCCTTCCTTCCCGGGTTGCCCCCGGCGCCCCGCCTGTGCCGTCCTGTGTTGGTTTCCTTCTCGGGCCTCGTCGCGTCCGCCCCCTCCCCGCCCCGGGGCCCCCCCGTTTCTCGCTTCTCCCTTCCCCCTTGCCCGTGCTTGCGCTCGCCTCTTGTCCTTTCTCGCCTTGCCCCCTCTCTCCTGTCCGTTTTCCCCCCCGTTTTCTGCTTCCCCCTCTTGCTTGTCCTCGCCCCGCCCTTTTGTTTTTTTCTCGGTTTGCTTCCCTCCCCTGCCCCTTTTCTTCTCGCCCCCGTCGCTCGTTTCCTCTTGTTTCCCCCTCTTCCCGCCTGCCCCGCGCCTTGTTCCCCGCTCTCTCGGCTTCGCCTTTTTTTCTCGCCCTCGCCCCTTCCCTCGTCTCGCTTTTTCTCCGCTCCTGCCCTTCGCTGTTTCCGGCCCCGGTGGTCTTGGCCCTCCCCCCCCGTTGCCCTCTTTCTCTTGCCTTCGCCCCCCGCGGCCCCCCGTGTTCCCCCTTGGCTGTGCTCCCCCCCTGCCCGCCCTTTTCCTTTCCCCGGCTTTTTCCTCCCTCCGCTTCTCGCTCCCTTCCGTGCTCCCGCTTCTCCTTCTGCCGCTCTTTGGCCCTCCCCTCCCCGGCCTTTCTCTTGGTCCCCTCTCCCGTCCCCTCTGGCTCTCTGCTGGCCCTCCGCTCCTTCTTTTTTTTTGTCTCCCTCCTTCCTCTCCCCTTCCTCTTTCCTTCTGCCCCTCCCTTCCTTCTCCTCCCCCTTTCGTCCCCGTTTTGCTGCGGTCCCTCCGCCGGGCCGTTTTTCCTCCCCCTCCCCGCCTCCCTGCTCGCCCCCCTCTTTTTTTCCCCTCTCTTTTTCTTCTTTTTTCTCCCTTTTCCCCTTCGTTTCTCTCTTTTCGTTCGTCTTCCCCTTCGTTTCTCCCTTGTCGTTCCCTCCCCTTCCCTCTCCCCGGTTGTCCCCCGTCCCTTTGCTTGTCCCTTCGCCCGCCTGCCGTGGTTCGTCCCTTCGTCTCCCGTGCTTCCGCTTGTCCCCCCCGGGGCCCTCTTGCTTCCCCTCCGGGCCCCCCTGTCTTCCCCGGCGGGGCCCCCCTTTGTTTCTCCCTTGTCCCCTCCGGTTCCCCCCGGGGCCCCGGGCGCCGCCCCGGCGGGGCCGGGCCCCGTCGGGGCCCGGGTGCTTCCCCCTTAGGGGGGACCGCTGTCTTCCCCTCCGGGGAACCCCTTTGTTTCTCCCTTGTCCCCTACGGTTCCCCCCCGGGGCCCCGGGCGCCGCCCCGGCGGGGCCGCCGGGGCCGCCCTCTGTTCGGGTCCCTTCGCTAGTAGTTTCCCTTCAGGAACGTCGTCCCCTTTGGGGCCTCGCCGGGCCCTCCGTTCGTTTCCGGGCCTGGGGCCCGCTCCCGTTTCTCGTCCCTCCCCGGCCCCTCTTCCCTGTCCGGGCCCGGGCCGCCGGGCGTGGGGGCTGCCCGGCCGCCCGCTTCCCCGATGTTGTCCCTTTAAGGTAAGGCTTCCCCTTGTCTTCCCCTCCGGGCCCCCCCATTCGTCCCCAGTGCTTCCCCTACGAGGCCGCCCCCGTTTCTCCCTCCCGGGCGCCGCCCTCCCCCCCCTTCCCCTCCGGGGCCGCGGCCGGCTCGGGCCGCCCGTCCGCGCCGCCCCGGTTCTGTTTGCCCGTTTTCGGTCCGCGCCCCGGCCGCCCGTGTCGTCCCCTTTGTTTCTCCCTTGTCCCCTCCGGTTCCCCCCCGGGGCCCCGGGCGCCGCCCCGGCGGGGCCCGCTGTCCCCCCGTCTCTTTGTTTCCCTTACTCGCCTCTCAGTTCGTCCTCTTCCCCTCCTGGGCCGCCGCCCTGCCCGCGCCCCGCATCGCGTCGTTCCCCTTCGGGGACTGTTTATCGTTCCTTCCACCTTATTTTCCCTGGAGGGGAATTAGATTCTATCCCTTCTGGCCCCTCCGGGCCCTCTGCGGGCCCCCTTTCTTCCGCCCTCCCTTTCTCTCGTGCTCCCTCTGGTTGCTGCTCTCGTCTGCCCTTTCTCGCCCTCTCCCGCGCTTTTTTCTCGTTTTCGCCCCTTTTTCTTGTTCCTTTTCCGCCCTCTGTTTCTCCCCTTTTTCTCCGCTCCCCCCTTCTCTCCCCCTTTGTTCTCCTTTGTTGCTCCCTCTTCCCCCCCTTGGCCGCTGTTCTCTCTGGTGGCTCCGGCGGTGTCGCTTGTGTCGCCGCCGGTGGTCCCCCCGCCGGCGCGGGTTGCGGTGGTTCTGTTGTTGGTGCCCCCGTCCCCCTCCTCCCGCCCTCCCTGCTTTTTTTGCGTCTGCCCTTCTTTTCTTTGCTGTCTTCGGTGCTGTTGTTTGTGGTGGTTTTGCTGCGCCTTTCCCTTCTGCCGCTTCTTGTCTTCTTGTGCCCGCCCCTGGTTTTGCTGCTTTCTTTGCTGCTCCTCGCCTCGCCGCTTCCGTCCGTGCCCCGCTCGTCCGCCCCCCTTCCGCTTCGCTGGTTTCCTCGGTCCTCGCCCTTCTCCCCGTGCTTTCCTTGCTCCCTCTGTCGCCGCCTGTCCCCTGCCTGTCTTCGCCGTTTTCCCTTTCCTTGCCGCCCTCCGTCTTTCCCGTGTTCCCGGTCCCCCTTTCTTTGCCCTGTCTCCTTTTTCCCCCGCCCCCGCTTCCCCCCCGCCCCTTCTTTTGTTCCCGGCCTGGCCCCCCCCCTCCTTTCGCGTTCCCCCGTGGCCTCGCTCCTTTTGCCCTGCCTCCCCCTCCTTCCCTTTGTCCTTTTTCTTTCCCTCTCGCCGCTCCCTTCTTGCCCGCCCCCGCCGGCGTCCTCCCTCGCGCCTTCTCCGCTCCCGCCTTCTTTCGTCTTTTCTCTGCTTTTTCTTTCCCCGTTTCCGCTTGCTCCTGCGCCTCCCTCCGTTTCCTGTTTCTCCCTTTTGCTCGCCCCTCGCGCTCCGCCCCTTCCCCGTGTCGTTCGTCTCCGCCTCTTCGCTTCTCCTTCCGCTGTTTCCCCCTGCTTCTCGCTTGTCCTTCGTCTGTTTTTGTTTTTGCTTTTTTCTTCCTCCTTTGCCTGTGTTCCCCTTCGGGGCCCCCCTTCCCTCGCTTTTCCGCTTCCCCGTTCCCTGTTTTCTTTTTCTTCCGTCTGTTTTCTTGTTTCTTGCGGCCCCGCGCTTGCCCTTTTTCTCTTTCCCCGTCCTGCCTCTCGTTTTTTTGCTGTTGTCCCTTTCCGGGCCCCCCCGCTTCCGTTCCGTTGCCGTCCTGCCTTTTGCTTCCCCTCTGGGGCCGTCCCTTGTCCTTTTCCCCCGTGCCGGCCGCTTCGCCCCTCCGTCCCCCGCCCCCCCCCCTCCGTTGGCGCTCTTCCCCTTCGCCGCCCCCTCGCCCTCCGTTCCTTTTCCCGCCTTTCCCCTTCCTTTCCTCTCGCCCCCTCCCCGCCTTCCCTCTTGTTCTCCCCCCTTTTTCTCTTCCTCCCTCCGCCGCCCTTTCTTTTTCTGTTTTTTTCGCCTCCCCTTCCGTCCTTCCCCCCCCCCCTTTTGGTCCCGCTGCCCCTCCCCCTCCTCGTTTTTGTTTGTTTGTCTTTCCCCGGCTCCCCCTCTCCTCCCCCGTCCCCTTTCTTTCCTTTTCTTCCCTCCCCTCCTCCTGTTTCGGGCCGGCGGCTTCCCCCCGTTTTCCCTTTCCCGCCCCTTTCCCCTCCCCGTGTCTGTTTTCCTTTTTTCCCCCCCCCCGCCTTTCCGTTGCTGCTTCTCTGTGTTTTCTTTTGTGTTGCCCCCTTCCCCCCTTCTCCCTCCCCTCTTCTGCCCGTCCGTGCTTCTGTTCCCCCCTGTGTGCTCCCTGTCGTCTCCTTCCCCGTCCCGGCCCCGTTCTGGTGCTTTGTTCCCCTGCTCCCCTCCCCCCGCCCCGGTCCCTCGTCTTTTTTCGCTTCCCCTCCTGTCCCCTCTTTTTCTTCTTCTCTTCCTCTTGTTCTTTGCTCTGTTCCCCCTTCCCGGTCCCTTTCCTGCTTTTTTCTTTCTGCCTGTCTCCTTTCTCCCCTCCCCCTGCCCCTTGGCTTCCCCGCTGGTTCTCCCCTCCCCTCTCCTTTTTCGTCTCCCCGGTTCCGCCCCGTTGTGCTTTTGTTCCCTTCCCCGGCCCCCCCGTCTTCCCTTTCTCCTCCCCTTCTGGGGCCGCGCCTGGGCTGCTTTTCTCCGCCGGGGTTTTTTTGTTTTGTTTTCGTCCTCTTCCCCTCCCGGGCCCCGGGGCCCTCCGTGGCGTTCCCTTTCGGGGGCCGCCCCGCCTGCCTTGTTCGGTGCCCCGCCGCCGCCGCCCCGCCCCCTGCGGGGTCCCCCGCCCTCCCCGGCCCCCCTCTCCGTGCCCTCCCCCTCCGTGCTCGTTCCCCTTCCTTTCCGGTCCCCCGTTGTTCTTCCCCTTCGGGGCCCTCCCCCGGCCTGCCTTTTGTCCCCCCGGTGTTCGCTCTCTTCGCTTTCCCGGCGTCTCCCGCTCCCTTGCCCCCCTTCCCCCCGGCTTTTTCCCTTTCCTCCCCGCCTCTTTTGTTCCCCTCTCGGCTCTGTGCTTTTCGCTTGCTGCTTTCCCCTCCGGGGCCCCGTCCCCCCTCTCCCGCCGTCCCTTCTTTTTGTTGTGTTCCTCCTGGCTCGTGCTGGTCTTCTCCCCTGCTCCTCCCCCTCCCCCCTGCCCTCTCTCCTTTTCGGCTCGTCTCCTGCCTTTTCCTTTTCCCCCTTTTTCTCCCCCCTGTCCGTCCGCTCGCCTTTCCCGCGCCCTCCCCTCCCCTCTCCTTTTTTCCGTCCTTTCCCCTCCCCCCCGCGTTTCTTTTTTTCTTTTTTTCTTTTCTCCTCCCCTCCGTTCCCTTTTCTTTTTCCCCTCTCTTCTTTTTCCCCTCCTCGTTTGGTTGCTCCTCCCCCCCTTTCTCCTCTTCCTTCCGCTCCCCTGCCCCCCCTTGGCCCGCCCTTTTCCTCCCCTCTTCTTCTGGTGTCCCTCCTCTCCTCGCTTTCGTCCCTCCCCGGTTCTTCCCGCCCCCCCTCTGTTGCTTTCTTTCCCCTCGTCCCTCTCCTTTTGCTGTCGCTTTCCGTTTCCCCCCTCCCCCCTTCCCCCCTCTTTGCCCCTTTCTTTCCCGTCCCTGTTCTTTCCGTCCCTCCCCCTCTTCCTCCCCGTCCCCCCTTCGTGTTGGTTTCGCTCCGGGTTCTCGTCCTCGTTCCCCCCGTGCTCTTCTTCCCTTCCCCGCCGGCCCTCCCTTCCTTCTTCCTCTTTCCTGCCGGGCCCCCTGCCCTTCCCTCCCTGTCCCGCGGGCGCCGCCCCCCCCGGCTCCCGGTTCTGTTTGCCTGTCTCCTTTCTCCCTCCCCCTCTCCCTCCGCGTCCCCCTTCCTTGTTTCCGCCCTCTTCTTTCCTTTTCGCCCCCTCCCCGCCGTCGTTGCTCCCCCCTTGTCGCCTCCCCTTCCTTTTCTGTCCGCCTGCTCCCCTCCCCTCCGTTGCCTTTTCTCTGTGCTGCCGTTCCTTCTCCCTCTTCTCTTCTCCGCTTCCCCTGCTCCGCCCCCTCCCGCTGGCCTTCTTGTTTGCGTTTTTCCCGGCCTTCCGCGCTTCCCTTGCCCCTTTCTGCTTTTTGGCTTTTGTTCGTCCCTTTGTTGTCGCCTTGTCCCTTTCGTTTTTCGCCCTCCGTTCCCCGCCGGGGGGTTCCCCCCTCCCCTGTTGCTTCCTCGTCGTTTCCCTCCGGTTCCCCTTTGGGGCCCCCGTCGTCCCCTTTGGGGCCCCGCCCGGGCCCCGCCGGGCGTGCCGGGCCCGCGGTCCCCCTCCGGGGCCGCCCCTCCGGTTCCCCTTCCCCTCTGGTTCGTCTCCCTTGTCCCCTTTGGGGCCCCGTCGGGGCCCCGGGCGCCCCCCGGGGTTCCCCGCGGGGCCGCCCGGGGTTCCCCGGCGGGGCCGCCCTCGTTCCCCTTTGGGGCCCCGGGCGCCGCCCCCTGGGGCCCTGGTTGTCCCTTCCGGTCCCCCGGCCGCCCCCGCTTTCCCCTCCGGGGCCCCCCCCCGTTCGTCTCCCTTCCCCGTCGGGGCCCCGGGCGCCCCTGTTGCTTCCTTGTTCCCGTCGGGGCCGCTTTTTCCCCCTCCGGGGCCGCCGCGCCCCCCGCCCTGGCGCCGTGTGCCGGGCCTGGGGCCGCGCTGGGGCCCCGGGGGCCGCGCCGGGGTTCCCCTCCGGGGCCGCCCCCCGCCCCGGCGCCGCCCCCCCGGGCCGCCCCCCGCCTTTTTCCGGCCTCGCCCTCCCCCCCCCTCGCCTTCCCGTGTTCCTTTCCCCTCTGTCCCCCCGTGCCCTCCGCCCCTCCCTCGTCCCTCCCTTTTTCTTTTTCTGGGCCTTCGCTTTCTTCCCGCCTCTCCCGCCGGTCCCCGCCCTCGTTCCGTTTCCGCTTTTCGTGCCTTCCCTGCCCCCCCTCCGTCCCTGCCCCCCCTTCCCCCTCCGTTTCCCCCGCTCTCCCGGTCGTCCCCCTCGTGGTCTTCTTCCCTGTCGTCCCCGCGGGGCGGTCCTCCGCGTTTCTCTCGTCCCCTTGCTTTTCGCCGTGCTCCCCTTGGTCTTCCCGCTCCCGTTTTCCGCCTTGCCTCTGCCCCCCTCGTCCTTCCCGCCTTGCTTTCCTTCGTTCTGCGGCTGGTGCCCCCGTTCTCTTCTCCCCCCCGTGGTTTCCCTCTTGGTGCCCTTCTTCCCTCTGCTTTCCCTGCCCCGCTTTTCCTTGGTCCTTCTTTCCCCTTCCGTCCTCTTCCTTTCGGTGCCGCCGTTCCCCCCGTTGCCTTTCCCCCCGGTTCCGGTGGCCCCTTCGCCCGCTCCGCTGGTGCTCTGGTTGCCCTTTTCGCCCCGCCGGTCCTTTTGTCCCCCTTCGTTTCCCCTCTCCCGCCCTTCGCTTCGTCTCTCCCCCTTGTTGGGCTCCTGTTGGTCCCGTCGGCCCTCTCGCCGCCTCTCCTTTCCCCTCCGGTCCCGCCGGCCGCCCTCGTTGGTTCGGTCCCCGTCCCCCTGTCCGTGGTTCTGTTCTGCCCCCTGTTGCTCCCCCCCCTGGTGGTGGTGCCGGCCGTGCTCCTCTTGGTCGTCGTCGCCCTGTTCCTCCTTGGGGTCGCCCCGCCCTCGGGCCCCTTCCCCGCCCCCGCCCCCTCTCGCCTCCTTTCCTTGTTCCCCCCCGCCCCCCTCCCCTCCCCCCTCCTCTCCCTCGTCTCCCGCTGTCTCCTTCTGGCCCGGCTGGGTGTTTTGTTGGTTCTTCTCTCTTTCTTTGTCCCTTTTCGTTCGTTTCCCCCCTCGCTCCCGCCCGTTCCTGCTTGCGTCCGGTCCTCCCTCTTGTCCTCTCTCGTTCCCTTCGCCCCCCCCCTCCCCCGTCCTCCCCCCCCTCCCCGTGCTTCCCCTTCCCCTCCGGTTCCCCTTTGGGGCCGCCCGGGGCCCCTCCCTTTCTCGTCGTTGTCCTCTCCCCGGGTCTCCCTCCCCTGTCCCCCCTTTCTCCTCGCGTTTTGTTCGCGCCTTTTTTCTCCCTTTTCTCCCCCTCCCCCCCTCTTCCTTTTTCTTTTCCTTTTTTTTTCCTCTTCCCCCCTCCCGTCTTCTTCTGTTCCTCTCCTCTTCGTGCCCTCTCCCGTCCTTTTCCCCCGCTCCTGTCCCGTTCTCTTCCCCCGGTCCTTTTGTTGCCGCTCCTTTCCTTCCCCCCTTGCCCCTTGCCTCCTCCCGGTCCCCCCGTCGTTCTTCCCCCTGGTCCCGTTCTTCTCTGCTTGTTCCCCCGCTGCTTGGCCCTCCCCTTGGTGTTTCTCCTGGTCGTGCCCCTCTCCCCGTTTTTCTTCGTGCTCCCCTGGTTGGGCCTCCCTTCGGTGCCTTTTCCCCCCCTCGTCCCTCCCGTGGTCCTGCGCCCCCGCTCCCCCTCCCCCCTCCTTTTGGCTTCCCTCCCCCTCTCCCCCTTCTCGCTCTTCCCCCGTCCCTCCCGCTTCTTCCCCCTCTCGTTTCCTCGTGTCTCCCTCTCTTCGTTTCCTTTCGGGTTCCCTCCCCTGGCCGGTGTTTTCGTTCCTTGTTTTCCCCTCTGGGCCCCCTCGCCTGCTTTTCTTTCCTCCCCTTCCCCCTCCTCTCCGCCCCCCGGGCCCTCTCCGGTTTCCTTTCCCGCCGGCTTCGCTCCGGTTTGTCTCCCTCTCTTTTCCTCCTCTTTCCTCGCTTCCTCCTCCCGCCCTTCTCTTTGTCCTTCTCTTTGTCCGGTGTTTGCGTTCCCCCCGGGGCCCCCGTTGTTCGGTTTCTTTTTCCCTGTCTTCTTTCCCTCTCTCCCCCCCCCGCCGCTCCTCCTTTTTTTGGTTCCGCCCCCGCTTCTCCCCTCCCTGCTTCTGTCTTCTGCCGCCGGCTGTCCTCTTCCCCCCTCCGTCCTTCTGGTTTCTGGGGGTCCCCCCTGCGTTCTGCCCTCCTTTGCCTCCCTCTCTCCTTCTCCCCCGTTTTGCCTTTCTTTCCTCTCCCCCCTCGCCGCGCCCTCCCCTTTTTCCCCTCCCGTTGCTTGTTTTTCCCCCCTTGCCCCCCCGTTCCTTTTTTCCCCGTCCCCTCCCTCCCGTTCGCCCCCCTTCGTTCCTCCCCGTCGCGCTTCTCCCTTCTCTCGCCCGTTCTCCCCCTTGTCTTTCTGCCGTTCTGGCCCTCCCCCGCGGGTCCTCCCCCGTGGCCCTCTTCTCTCTTTCCCCTTCTCTCGCCTTTTTCTTTCTCCCCCGTTCTCTTTTTTCCCGTTGTTTGTTCCTTTGTTTTCCCTTCCGGTTGTTTGCCCCTCGTGCATGCTCTGTTTCCTTGCCCGGGCCGTCCTGTTCCCTTTCCTTTCCCCTTCCGGGGCCCCCCGGGCCGCCGCCTGCCCTTCCCTCCCCGGCCCCCGGGGCCCGCCCCCCCTCCCCCGCCCGCCGCCCTTCCGCGTCCCCTCCGTTTCCTCCTCCGGGGCCGGCCGTTTTCCCCTCCGGTTGTCCTTTTGTCTTTTCCCTTTGTCCTTGTCGGTGCTTCCCCTGTCCCCTCCGGTTCGTCTCCCTTGTCCCCTTTGGGGCCCCGTCGGGGCCCCGGCGCCCCCCCGGGGCCGCCCGGGGCCGCCGTCTCCTCTGTTTCTCCCTTGTCCCCTCCGGTTCCCCCCCGGGGCCCCGGGCGCCGCCCTCCGGGGCCCCGGCGCGGCCGCCCTGCGGGGCCGGGGCCCTCCCCGGGCCCCGCCGCCGGGCCCCCTCCGGGGCCGCCGCCCCTGGCGCCCTCCCCCGTCCCGTCCCCTTTTCCGCGCTCTGGGTTTCTTTTCCCCCGCTTGCTTCCCCCCGCTCCCGCTGTCTGCTTGTCCCTCCCCCCTCCTTCTCTTTTTCCTGTCTCCCGCGGCCCCCGTCGCTCCTTCTCCCCGTCCCTCTTCTCCCCGCTTCCTTGTTTTGTCTCGCTTTCTTTTCTTGTCTTTTTTCGCCCGGCCCCGTGTTGCGCTCCCTCTCCCGTCTTCCCGGTGTTCCGCCCTTTTGTCCCCCGCTCCTTTTTCTCCCCGTCCCCTTCGTTCTCTTTCTGTTCCCCTGCCCTCTCCCGTTTCTCTGTTGCCCTTTCTTGCTTTTGCCCGCCTGGTTGCTTTTTTTCGCTCCCCCTCCCCCGCCGCTGCTCGCTGCTTCCTTCTTCCCCTTCCTCTTTCTTTTTTTTCTCCCCTCGCTTTTTTCTCCCCTTCCTGCCTCCCGTCTTTTTTTCCCCCTTTTCCGCCGCTCCCCCCCCTCCGCCTTTTTCTGCCTTTCTCGCCTCCCGTCCCCCCCCCCGCCCGCCCCCCCCTCTGTTTGTCCCGTCCTTCCTCCTTCTCCGCTGTGTTTCCTCCCCTCCCTCCTTTCTCCCGCCTCCTTTCCTTTCTTTTTTCTTCCCGTCCCCTGCCTCCTTTTCCCTCCGGGTTGTTGTCCCCCCGGGGCCGTCCGTGCTCTTTTCTCCCCCCCTCCCCCCTCTCCCCCTCCCCTCTGTTCCGTCCCCCCCGCCCCCGTTCCGTCCGCCCCCTCGTGGTCCTTTCCGCGGCCCCGCCCCTCGTGGCCCTCCGCTTGTGTTTGGTGCTTTTGCCCTCCCCGCTCCCGCCCCTTGTTGGCTCCCTTCCCGTCCCCTTGCCGCCGGCCGTCGCGTTTTCCCGCGTTCTGTTCGCCGCGGTGGTCCCTTCTG
This sequence comes from Eudorina sp. 2006-703-Eu-15, assembly GCA_003117195.1. Lineage (NCBI taxonomy): Eukaryota > Viridiplantae > Chlorophyta > Chlorophyceae > Chlamydomonadales > Volvocaceae > Eudorina > Eudorina sp. 2006-703-Eu-15. Next base: position 47,950 of record BDSI01000246.1, read on the forward strand.
GCTTCGTCTTTTTCCCGCTCCCGCTGTCCCCCTGCGTCCCGCCGGTCCGCGTCTGGGTTCCGGTCCCGGTGCTCCTGCTTCTTGGGTCGCGGTTGTCCCCCCCGGTCCCCTTCTTTCTGCCCTGCCCGGCGTCTCTGCCCCCCTCGCTCGCCCCGCCCTGCGTCTTGCCGCTTCTCCCCTGCCTGTTCCCCCCCCCTTTTTCCCCCCCCTCTTTCCGCTCCCCTTTCCCTCCTTTTCTCCCCGGCCGGTTCCCGCTCCTCTTCTTCCCGGCCCGTCTCTCCCCTTCCGGGCCCGCTTTGCCCGTTGTTTGTCCTTGTCTTTTCTCCCCCCCTCCTCGGCTCCTTCCTCCCGCCTCTTCGCCCGCTTCCCCGCTCCTCTTCTTCCCTTCTCCCCCCCTGCCCTCCGTCGCTCTCCTCGCCTCCCCTCTGTCCTTCTTTCCTTTCTCCCCCTGTTCTTGTCGCCCCCTCCCCCTTTCTCTTCCGTCGTTTGTCCCCGCCGGGGCCCCCCCTTCCCGGTTTTTTGCCTTTTTTGTTGTTGCTTCGCCGTCGCCCCGGTCCTTCCCTCCGGTTCCCCCTTTGTTTCCCCGCTCCGCTCTCTCCCTTCTGTTCTGCTCTTCCCTGCCTTCTTCTTTCCTCCTCCCCGTCTGTCCTCCCCCCTCGCTTGCCTTCGTTGTCCCCTCTCTTTGTCCCTTTTCGCGCGTTCCCCCCCTCGTCCCTTGTCTTCCCTCCCGGGGCCGCCGCCCTCGTTCTCCCCTCCCCCGCCCGCCCTCTTGCTTCGTTCCCTTCTCTTGTTCTCCCCCCTTTTTTTCCTGTTTTCCCCTGTCTCCCCCTCCGCTTTTCCGTCTTGTTTTGCTTTTCTTCCTCCGCCCCTCCGCCTGCCTTCTCCCTCCTTCCTTTTTTCTCCTTCCCGCTGTGGCCCGCTCCCCTCTTTCCCCCTCTTTTTTCTGCTCCCTCGTGTTGTTCCCCTCCGGGGCCCCCTCCCCCTTCCCCCTTCCTCTGCCTCTGCTGCGCCCCTCCCCCCCCCTCGCGTCCCCCCTCCGCCTTCTGTTCCCCTCCCCGCGCCCCTCCTCCGTCCGTTGCCTCTGTGCCGCGCGCCCCCGTTCGCCCTCCCTTTTTCCTGTGCTTCCCCTTGCTTCCCTTGTTCCTCCTCGCCCGTTTCCCGCTGTTCCCCTCTCTTCCTTGTCCTTGCTCCTCTCCGTTCTCTTTTTTCGCCTGTCCGTCCCCGCGGGGCCCCCGTTCTCTTCCTCCCGCGCCCGCTTCTTTTTCCCTCTTCGCGCGGCCCCCGTCGTTCCGCTTGCCCCCCCTCCTTCCTTCTCTTTGTTGTTCTTCCCCTCTGGGGCCCCTCCGCCTCTCTTCCCCTTTTTTGCGCTTCCTCCCCCTTTTTCTTTCTTTCTTTCTGCTTCCCCCTTTCTCTTCTTTCCCTGTCGCCGCTCCTCGTGGTGCGCGTGCCTTCCTGTGTCTCCGTGCCCTTGGCGTCGTTCTCGTGCCTCTGCTCCTCTTGGCGCTGTCCTTCTTGCCGTTGTTCCCGCTGCTTTCCCGCCTCTGCCTGTTCCCCGTTCTGCTCTTGTCCGCGCTGTTCTTGTGCGTCCCCGTCCCGGTCTTCGCCGTGCCCCTGGCCCCCGTCTCCGTTTTGCTGCTCCTGCTGCTGTTCTTCTCCCTCCCGCCGGTCCTCCTCGTGGTCCCCGTGTTTTTGGTCCTCTTGCCCGTGCCTTCCGTGCTCCGCCTTTTCCCCCCTCGTGTCTTTCGCCCCTGCCGTTTTCTCCTTTTCGTTTTCTTTTTGCCCGCTGTTCTTCGTTTGTCTCTTTTGTTTCCGCCCCGGGGGCTGTCGTCTCCCCTCCCTTTGTCCCTGTCCCTTCCCCGGCCTCGTCCCCCTTCCCCCTGTTTCTCGTCTTCCCCTCTGGGGCCTGTGTCCCCTCTGGGGCCTGTGTCCTCGCCGGGGCCTGTGTCCCCTCCGGGCCCCCGGGCCCCGCCCCGGGGCCGCCCCGCCGGGCCCTCGGGGCGCCCCCCCGGGCCTCCCGTCTTTGTCTTTCCCCTCCGGGGCCCGCCGCGGGCTTCCGCCTCTCCCCCGCCCGCCGTCCCTTCCCTCCCCTGTGCCGTCCCGCTTTCCCCTTCGCCGCCGCCCGCCTCGTTTCCGTCTTCGCCGGGTCCCCGCTCCCGCTCCTTCGTCGCCCCGCCTCCTTCCCGCTTGTCCCCGCCGGGGCCGCCGCTGTTGTCCCCCTCCCCTTCCCTCCCCTTCTCGTTTTTCCCCCGCCGTCGTGTGTTCCGCCTCCTTTCCCCTCGTCCCCTCCCCCTTCCCCCCTCCCTTCCCTCCCTGTCCTTGTTCTCCCCGTCGGGGCCCTCCTCGCCCGCTCCCCCCGCTTTTCCCCCCCGCCGGCGCCCTCCCCCCTGCCCCCCCTGTCCTCCCTTTCCTTTCTCTTTCTCCCTCCCCTTCTTTTCTCCCCTGCCCGGTCGCTTTGGTTCTCTGCCGTTTCCCTTTTCCCGTCCCGTCCCTGCTCCCGTTGTTCTCGTCCCTCCCGGTGCGGTTTCGTTTTTGTTCCCCTCTCCCCTTCTTGCTTCCCGTTCTGCTTGCCTCCTTTCTTTTGTTTCCCTTTTTTTTCCCGTTTTCGTTTTCCTTGGGTGTGTCCCTTTCAGTTCGTCTCTTGTCTCCTTGTCCCTTTCGTTTCCCTTCGGGTCCCCCCGCGCCCCCCGGCCGGCTGCGCGTTCCCTCCGCCTCTCTTCTCCTCTGGGGCCCCTCCGGTTTCCTTTTTGCCTCCCGTTCGTCCTCTTCCCCTCCGCGGCCCCGGGGCCCTCCCTGTCGTTCCGCGCCCCTGTCCGGGGTTCCCCGGCCGGGCCGCCCGCCCCGCCGCCGCCGTCCCTTCCCGCGCCCCCCGCCCCGTCCTTCCGTTCCTCTTCCGGGCCCCCGGCCCCCCCCCTCCCCCCCCCCCCCCGTTGCCTTTCCCCCTCTTTTGTTGTCCCCTCTTCTTCCGTCCTCTCCGCTCCTCCTCCCCCCCCCGCTGGCTTTCTTCTCCCCGCCGGGCCCCCCTCCGCTCCTCCCTCCCCCTTCTTTTGTCTTTCTTCCCCCTTTTTCCCTTTTTTCTCTTTCCCCTTTCCTTTCTTTCTCCTCGGTCTCTGCGTTTTCTTTTCCCCCCGCTCCTCTCCCCTCTTTCCTTCTTTCCTTCTTCCCCTCCTCCCTTCGTCCCCGGCCTGCTCTTTTTTCCCCTTTTTCGTTCTCCCCTTGGCGTCCCCCCGGGCCGCCGTCTTTTCCGTCTTTCTTCTTCCCCTTCCCCCCGCCCTTTCCCCTCGTTTGTTTGGCCCCGCCCCTTTCTCCCTCTCTCTCCCCCCTTTTGTCTTTCGTGCCTTCGTTGGTTGCTCTCCCTCCCCCCTCCCGCGCTCTTCTCCTTCCCCTCCCTGCTCTTCCGTCCCTCGTTTCGCCTCGTTGTCGTTCCTCCCTCCTCCTTTCCCCCCCGTTTGTGCGCTTTCTTCTCCTGGCTTGGCTTGCTCCGCCTGTCGTCCCCTTTGTTTCTCCCTCCCGGGCGCCGCCCCGCCGGTGCTTCCCCTTCCCCTCCGGTTCGTCTCCCTTTCGGGCGCCCCCCGGGCCGCCCGGGGCGCGCCCCCTTTCCCCTCCGGTTCCCCTTCCCCTCCGGTTCGTCTCCCTTGTCCCCTTTGGGGCCCCGTCGGGGCCCCGGGCGCCCCCCGGGGCCGCCCGGGGCCGCGCTGCGGTCCTCTTCCGGGGCCGCCTTGCCCGCCTTCCTTTCCTCTCCGGCTCCGCCTCCCGGGCCCTCCGCTCCTCCCTTCTTCCTTCTGTTTGTCCCCCCCCTCCCCCCCCCTTGCCCTTCCTCCCTTTTGTGCTCGGCTTGTTGCCCTTTCCTTCCTCGCCCTTGTGTTGTGCTTTCTGGCCCTCTTCTCCTGTTTCCGCCTCCCGTCTTCCCGGCCCCCGCCCTGTCCGTGTGCCTCCCCCTTCTCTTCCCTTCTTCTTTTTCCGCTCGCGCCTTTTTTTTCCCCTCCCCTCCCTCGCTTCGCTTTTCGCCCTGCCCCCGTCTCTGGTCCCCCTTTCGTTGGCCTTCCCTTTCCCTCCGTTCCCGCGGGTCTGTCGCTCTTTTTTGCCTCTTGTGTCTTTTTTTTTGTTTTCCTTTTCTTTTTTTTTTTTTCTTTCTGCCCCCCCCTTCCCCTCCTCTTCCTTTTCCCCCGCCCCGCCTCCCCCTTTCTCTCCCCCCCCTCTTGTCCCCCCCTTCCTTCCCCCCTTTCCTTCTCCCCCTCTTCCCGCCGTCCCCCCCTTGCCCCCCTTGTCCTTCCTCGTGGCTTGGTGCTGCCTCCCCCCCCCCCCCTCGTCGCCTCCCGCTTCCCCGCCTTCGCCCTGCTTGCTGGTCCCCCGGTGTGGTCCCCCGTTCCCCCCCGCCCTTGCTCGTTTTCCCTTCCGCCCCCCCTGCCTGTCGGTGTTCCGGTTCCTTTCCGCGGTGCTCGTCTGTCTGGTTTTTTCGCTCGTTTCCTCCCTTTCGCCTTCCCCCGTGTCCGTGCTTTCCCCGGCCTTCGTTCTCCCCGTTTTGCTCCCCCCGGCCCTTCTCGTTTCGGCTTCGCCGCCCCCTTCCTGTTCCCGGCCCTTGCCTCTGCTCCCCTTGCTCCCGTTCGTGGTCTGGCTCTTTCCCTTGTTCCCCCCGCCCCCCCCCCGCCGCCGGTCTTTCTCTCTTCCCCGCCTTTGGCTTCCCTTTTCCCTCCGTTTTCCCTTTTCGGTCTTTCCCCGCGCCGCCCGCCCCGCGCTCCCCCTTCCGCCTCGGCCCCGCTGTCCCCTTCCGCCCCCTTTTTGTCCTCGTGTTTCCTTTTTTTGGTTCCCCCCTCTCTCTCTCTTGTTTTTGTTCTTCTTGCTTCCTCCTTTCTTTTCCCCTCGTTTCTGCCTTCTCTCCTCCTTTCCCCCGTTCCGCGCCTTCCGCCCGGCCTGCCCCCTCGCTTCCGCGCGCTGTGCGTTGTTGCTCTCTGCGTGCCCCCCGTTGCCCTGTTCCCTCCCCTCCTCCCTTCTCCCCTCCTCTCCCTTTTTCTTGCCTCCCGTCCCCCGTGGCTTTGATTGTTTTTTCCTTTTGCGACTAGCATTGGTGAATTTTATAAGTTGTCCCGTTTCTTAGTCGCTTTGTCCCTTGTCGTCCTCACTGTGCTTTCCTCATCTTTGCGGTCTATACCCCTCTTCGGAACCCTTTATTTCCCCAGAGGGAACGTACGTGTCGTCCCCTTTGGGCCCCGGCGGGGCCCGCTGTCCTTCCCCGGCCCTCCGTCTTGTTGTCCCTCCCCGGGCCGTTCTTCCCTTGCTCTCTTCTTGTTTGTCCTCCGTTCTCTTCTGGGCCTCCCGGCCGCTTTTCCTTTCTGCTCGTTCTCCCGTGTTCCTTCCCCCCGGGGCCGCCCTGCCGTTCTCCTTTGTTTCTCGTCTCCCTTGTCCCTTCTTCCCCTCTGGGGCCGTTCCCCTCGTCCCTTCTTCCCCTCCGGTTCGTCTCCCTTGTCCCCTTTGGGCCCCGTCGGGGCCCCGGGCGCCCCCCCGGGGCCGCCCGCGGTCCCCCCCTCCGGGGGCCGCCCCTCCGGGGCCTGCCTCTTCCTGCTTTCCCGTCCGGGGCCCCGGGCCGCCGCGGGGGCCTCCCTCGCTTTCTGGGGCCCCCCCGGGCCCCCCCCCCGCCTCCCTCCGGCCCCCTCTCCCCCTCTGTTGTCCCTTTTTTCTGTTCGTTCCGTCGTTTTTCTTCCCCTTTGGCGTTCTTCGTTCCCCTCCCGCGCCCCCCCCCGGGCCCCTCCTTCCTCCTCCCCTTCCGTTCCCGCTTTGCCCTCCGTTGTCTTCCTCTGCTCCTCCCCCCTCCCCCTCTCCGCTGTCTCCCCCTCCCTCTTGGTCCCCGCCCTCCTTTTTCCGCCCTTTCCGCCTCCTCCCCCCCTTGTTTTCTTTTTTCTGCCTCTTCCCCCTCCCTTCCTTTCCCCCGCCCCGTTCCCTCCCCTGGTTTCCTCCCTGCTCGTCTTGGTGCTCTGTTCCCCCGTCTCCGCCCTTCTTGCTTCGCCCCCCCTCGCCTGTTTCCCTCCCGTTTCCCCGCTTCCCTCCCCCCCTTGCTCCCTTTTCGCCCCCGCCGGTTTTCTTCCCCCCTCTCCCGTTTCTTTCGCTTCCCCCGCCTTCCCCCTTCGCCTTCCCTCTCGCTCCCCCCCCTTTCCCGTGGTCCCCCCCCGCCTCTTGTCTCCCCCCTTTCCCCCGCCTCCGTCCCCCTGGTTTCCGTCTTTCTTCGCCTCCTCCCGCTCTTTTCCGCCTTTTCGGTGGCCCTGGTCTTGTTCTTGTGTCTCCTCCTGCCGGTCTTCTGCCCGCTCGTGCCGCCCGTCTTCGTGGCCTTGGCGGTGCCTTGCTTTGTTCTGTTTGGTCCTTGTCGCTTTTTCCTCCGCCCTCCCTCTTCGCGGTTTTGTCTTTGCCCTCTCTTCCCCCCTTTTTCCCGTCCGCCCCTCCCCCGCCGCCCCTTTTGTTCCTTCCCCCCTCCCCCCGTCCCCCCCCTCTGTGTTTCCGGGCTTTGCTCCTCCCCCTCCCGCCTTCCTCCGTCGTTCTTCTCCCGCCCTCCGTCCGGCCTCCGTTGTCCGCCCTCCCCCGTCGTTCGTTCTCCTTTCGGCTTTGTCTTTTCTTCCGCGCCCTCCCTCCTTCGTTGTTTCTCTCTCTCGCCTTCCGTTCGTTCCCCTTCTCCCTCTGTTCTCCTCCTTCTCCCTCTGTTCTCCTCCCCTCTCTCTGTCCCCCCTTTTTGTCTCCTTTCCTCCCCTTCCTCTTTTTCCTTTTCTCCCCCTTTCCCCCTCCCCGCGTGGCTTTTTTTTTCTCGTCGCCGTTTGTTTCCCCCTCCTTTTTCCGTTCGGTCCCCCTGTTTCCCTCCTTCCTCCCCTTCTTTTTGTGTCCCCGCCCGCCCTTGGCTGTTCCTCCTTTTTCCTTTTGTTTTGCTCTTCTCTGCCCGTTCCCCCGCCCCCCCTTTGGCTTCCCTTTTTCCGGCTTTCTTCCCTTCCCTCGGGGCCCCGCTCCCGCTTGTTCTTTTCCGGCGCCCTCCCTGCCCCTTCGTCCTCCCGCCCGCGCCGCGCCCCCCGTCCCGCTTGCGGTCGCCCGCCCTCCTGTCGCCCCCCGTTTTGCCCCCTGGGCGTGCGCCCTGCCCTCGGGCTTTGCCCCCTTGCCTTCTCCCCTCTCCCCCCCCCTTCGCTCGGCTTCTGGTCTCGTCTTCCTTGTCGGCTTGGCCTCTCCCCCCCCCTGCCTTCGTCCCCCTCTCGCCCTTCCGCCTCCCTCCTTTTTTCTCTCGTCCCCCTGCCCCCTCCCCCTCCTCTTCGCCCCGTTTTGCGTCTCCTTTGTTTTTTTGCTGCCCCCGTCCCCCTGCTTTCGTCTTTTCCTCCCCCCTCCCCTCTTGCTTCCTCCCTGCCTCCCGCTCTTTTCCCTGGCTTCTTTTGTGCCTGGCTCCCCGTCCTTTCCTCCTTCCTTTTCGTCTCCTCGCCCTGTTGGCCGCGCGGCTGCGGCCCCCGCCTCCTCCTCGTTCTCCGCTCGGTTCCCCTCCTCTCCCGTGCCTTTTTTCGTTTCTCCTCTTTCCTTTTCCGTCCTTCCGGTCTTCCCCCCCCCTCGTCTTCCCTCCCTTCGGGTGTCCCTCGCCTCTTTCCTTCCTCCCCTCTGTTCTTGCCCCTCCCCTCCCCCCCCGCCCCCTCCCCCCCCCCCTTCCTTCCGTCCCTTTCCCCCCGTTTTCTGTCCCCTCTGGGTTCCCGGGCGCGTCCTCCTCTTTTCTTCTTTGTTCTTTTTTGTCTTCCCCGGTTTCCTCTCTGCGGCCCCTCCTGTGTCCCCGTGCTTCCCCTCCGGGCCGTCCCCGGCGGCCGCCGTTCCTTCTTCGTCGTTCCCCTTCGCTGCTTTTGTTGTCTTTTCCGGTTCCCCCCCCGGGGCCTCCCTGTCTTCTTTGTCCCCTCTTCCCCTTCCGGGCCCCCTGCCCTTCCCCCCCGGGGCCCGCCCGCTATCCCTTTTGGTTCTTCTTTAGGAAGACGAACACATTTCGTTTGTCCCCTTTAGTTCCCGATAAGGGGCCCCCCCCCCCGTCGCTCCCGTCCCCTTCGCGGCCCCGGGCCGGCCCCGCTGTTGTCTCTTTCGGTTCGCGGCCTTGCCCCGGCCCCCCGCCGGGCCTCCTCCCTGTTCGTTTTTATTTCCCCTCTCGGGCCGCCTCGGCCGGCCGGCTTTTGTCCCGCCCCCGGGCCCCTGCCCGGTCCCCCGCCCTCCCCCCGCTCCGGTCGCCTTTCTGCTGTCCTCCCCCCCGGTTTCCTTCCCCCTTTTTCTCCTGTTCCGCCTTGTAATTTATTTTCCTTTTGTCTTCCCCTCCGGTTCGTCTCCCTTGTCCCCTTTGGGGAACCGTAGGGGCCCCGGGCGCCCCCCGGGGCCGCCCGGGGCCGCCTCGCTTCCCCCTTCGGGGGGCCCGCCTTGCCGGCTCCCTCTTCCCTTCCCGGGCCCGGGCCCCTTTCCCCGTGGTCCCCCCCTCCGGGGGCCGCCCCCTTTCCCCTCCGGTTCCCCTTCCCCTCCGGTTCGTCTCCCTTGTCCCCTTTGGGGCCCCGTCGGGGCCCCGGGCGCCCCCCGGGGTTCCCCTCCGGGGCCGCCCGGGGTTCCCCGGCGGGGCCGCCCTCGTTCCCCTTTGGGGCCCCCTTCCCTCCCTGCTTTCCCCGTACTTTAGGGCATTTTAGGTTCCTTTTTGGTTCCCCTGTGGGGGCCTCCGTTTCTGTCCCTTCTCCCGTTGTTGCTTCCCCTTCCTTTTCTTCCCCCCTCCGTTTTTCTCTTGTTTCCTCCCTTTCCTTCCCTGCTTTGCCGCCTCTGCTTTTTCCCGTTTCTTTTTCCCTCCGTTCCTCTTCTGTTTTTCCCTTCCCTCTTTCCGCGGCCTCCTTCCCCCCGGTTGCCCCTTCCTCTTTTGTTTTCCCCTCGTTTTTTTCCCGTTTGTCTCTTTCCCTTTTGGCCTTTCCCTCCCTTCTCCCCGTCCCTCCTCCCCTGGCCCCCCCCCCCCCCCTTCTGCGGTCTCTCCCGTTGCCTCGGTTTCCGCCTTTGTTGCCCTTCTCGCCGTCTTCCTTGCCGTCCTCTTCCTGGGTTTGTTTTCCCTCGTTTCTTTGCTTTTGTTTTTCCCCGTCGTTGCGGTCCCCGCTTTTGTTTCCTTTTCCTCGCCGGTCTCCCCCGTCCCTCCTCTCCCTTTTTTGTTCCCGTCCTCGTCGTCCCTTTTGTCCGCCGTGGCCTCCTTCCGCCCTCTTTTTTTCTCCCCCGTTTTCGCTGCTCTTTCCGGCGTGGTTTCCCTCGTTTTCTTCCCGTCCCTTCTTTTGTCGTTGTTTGGTTCGCTGCCTCCCTCCTCGTTCCTCCCGTTGTTTTTTTCCTCGTTTTTCCTGTCTTCCGTTTTCCCTCCCGCTTCCGCGGCCCCCGCTCTTGTTGCTCCCCCCCGCCCTCTCCTGCGCTGGTCCTCCTTGCGTTCCTCCCGGTCCTGTTGGCGCCTCCCTTCCTTGCTTTGGCCTTTGTTTTCCTCCCTTCTCCCGTTTTTTTATTCTACGAGCTACAGCTTTTTTAGTATTGTTTTTTTCTTGTTTTTGTATCTGTCCCTCCGCCTTTCCTGTCCGTCCCTTTTTCCTCCTCCCCTTCGCGTTTGGTTTCTTTTTTTGCTTTTTCCTTCCTTTTTTTTCGCGGTGTTTCTGCCCTTCCTCCCTGTTTTTCCCCTGCTCTGCCGCCCTTCCCCCGTCTCCCCCCTCCCGGCGCCTCCCCCCTTTGCTTTGTTCTCCTCCCTTGCTCCCTCTTCTCCGCCTTCCCCGGCCTCTCTGTTTGCCCCTCCCGGCCCGCCCCTTCGTTTCCCCCTTGTCTTGGCGCCTTTGTCCCTCCCGTCTCTTGAGAATTTTGTTTTTGTGTTTCTCTTATTGTTCCCCCCGCCTCTCGTCTTGCCCCTCCCCGCTTTGTTCTTCCCCCTTTTCGTCCCCCTTCCTCCCCGCCTGCCTCCCCCGGCCCCCTTGTCGTGTTTCGCGCTTCGTTTCTCTTTCGCTTTCCCTTTGCCCTCCTCTTCTTCGTTCCCGCCGCCTTTCCGTTCTCTCCTCCCTTCTGTCGTTTCGTCTTTCGCGTCTTCCTGTCTGGTTCTCCCCCCCTTTTCTCCTTGTTTGCTCCCGGTTTCCCCGCTCTCTCCTTTCCCTTCCCCGCCCCCCTTGTTTCTTCCCCCGTCTTTCTTTTTGCTCCTCTGTTTGTCCCTTGTTTCCCTCCCGCGGTCCCCCGCCGTCCCCCCCCCTTGTCTTCCTTCGTTTGTTGCTTTCCTTTTTTTTCCTTTTTTCTTCCTTCCCCGCCCTTTCCCCTTCCCCTGTCTCTGTCTTTTTCGCTCCTTCTCGTGCTTTCTCCTGCCTTTTTGTCGTCCTTGTTTTTTCCCCGCCTGTCTCCCGCGTTTTTTTCTTTGTGCTTTTTTTCTCGTCTCCCTCCTCTTTTGTTTCTTTTTTCTCCTTCCCTTTCCCCTTTGTTGTTTTTCTTCTTTTGTTCCCCCGCCCCTTGCCTCTTCGTCCTCTTCTCTCCTTTCGTCCGCCTTTCCCTCCCCCCCGCCGCGGTTTTCGCGTCGCCGTTCCCTCCCGTGCTCCTGCTCCTCCTCTCTCCCGCCGGCCTTTTGCTGCTCCTTTTTTCCGTCCTTTTTTCCTCCCCCCGCTTGCCCTCCCGTTTCTTTTTCCTTGTTTTTTTGTGCTTGTTGCCCTCTCTTTTTCTTTGTTTTCTTCCTCTCTCCCCCCTGCCTGCCTTCTCTTTTTTTTTTCTTCCTCCCCGCCTCTCTGTTCCCCCTTTCGTTTGCTTTTCCGGCTTTCCTCCTCCCTCCTCCGCTCTCTTCTCCTCCCCCTCTCCCCCCTCTCGCCCTCCTTTTTTTCTTTTTCAACTTTTTTAGTATTTTCTTCAATTTTTTTTGCTTGTTCGTTATTGCCCCCTGCCCTTTGTTTTTTCCCCCGCTCTCGCTTCCGTGCCTTTTTCCGTTTTGCCCTTCTTCTTTGTTTTTTGCGCCCCCCTTGTCCCTTTTTCTCTCTTTTTGCTTTTCCTCCCCTTTGCTTTCTTCCCCCCGGTTTCCCCTCCTGCCTCCTCTTTTTCCCCCTTTGTTTTGTTTTTTCTCCCCTGCGTTTCGCCCCTCCCGCCTCCTTTTGTAATTTTGTTTGAAGTCCGGTTGTCCCCTTTGTATCTCTTACGGGGCCTGCCCCGTTCGGTTGTTTTTTCTTGTCCCGTGTTCCTTGCTTCCTTCTCTTTCCTTTCTTTCCCCTTTGGTCTTCCCTTCTTCTTGTCTCCGCCTTGTTTCCTTCCTTCTCTGTTGCTTTTCTTTTCCCCGCCGTTTTTTCTTTTCTTTCCGCCCCTTGCTGCTCTCCTTGCCTGCTTTTTGCCCCGCCGCCGCGGTTCTCCTGTTCTTTTCCTTTTGCCTGTTCTTCCTTTCTTTTTTTTGCCTCCGCGTTCTTGTTTGTTGTTCCCGGTTGCTCCCCTTTTTCCCTTTTCTCCCCGTTTATTTAATTCTTTTGTTTGTTCTTGATTAAGTTGTTCGCGTTTTTCCATACGATAGGTTCTCTCCTTTTTTCCCCCGTTTGCTCGTGTCCTCGTTTTTTCCCTTCTTTTCTCCCTTCCTCCCCGTTCCCTCTCCCTCCCCTTCCCCTTCGGTTTTCCCCTCCTTTTTTTCTCTGCTTTTGTTTTCTTTCCCGCGGCCGCTTGCGTGTTTCTTTCCTGCGCCTCTTTTCCTCTTTCCTTGCTTGTCTTTTCTCCTGCTCCCCCGCCTCCCCTCTTCCCCCCTTTGCTTTCTTTCTCCCTCTCCTTTTTCCGGCCTTTGCTTTCTTTGCCTTTTTTGTGCCCTTCCTTTGTCCGTTTTTCCCCTTCTCTCTCCTTTGGGTTCGTTCCCGTTCGGTCCCCTCCGCGGCCCCCGGTTTTTTTCCGTTCTTCCCTTCTTCCCCCTTTCTCCTCTGCTGCTGTTTGTCTTTTTCTTTTCCGTTGGCCGCTTCTCCGCTGTTCTTTTTCTTGCCTTCTTTGTCCTCGCTGCTTTTCTCGTGTCGCCCTTCGTTGTTTCCGCTCCGGGCCCCTCTTGGTTCTTTCCGGCCTTCTCCGTTCCTCCTTCTTCCTGCCCCTCGCCGTTCTCTTTCCGTTTCTTCTCCTTCTCCCGCGGTTGCTCCCCTTTTCCCGTCTCCCCCTCCCCTTGTTTTGGCGTCCTCGCCCCTCCTGTCGTCTCTTTTTCCCCGTTCCTTGCCCTTGTTGCTTCTCCCTCCGCTTTGCCCCCCTTTTTGTCCCGCCCCTCTTTGTTTTCCTTGTTTGCTCGTGTTGCCTCTCCGTCTCCCCCCGTCCTGTCTCCTCCTGTTCTGCTCCTCCGCCTCTTCTTCTCTGTCCCCTCCGTTCTTCCTTTTTCGTTCCCCCCTGCGTTTTCGGTTGTCTCTTCCTCCCCGCCTCCCCCTCCCCTTTTCGTCCTCCCCGCTTCCCTGGTGTCTCGTCCCCCTGCTGCCGTCCCTCTTTCTCCCTTTGCTGCCGCTCCCGCCTCGTCCGTTTCCCTCCCCCCGTCTCCGCCTGCGTCGGTTTTGTTCTCCCGCCCCTTTTTTCCCCCGCGTTCCCTCCTTTTGTTTCTTGCTTCTTTTCGCTTTTTGTTTGCCGCTTCCGTTTCTCTTTCGGGCCGGCCGGCTTTTGCTTTCTGTCCCCTCCGGGGCCCCCTCCCCCCTTTGTCCCTCCGGCCGTCCCCTTTGGGCCCTCCCCTCCGTTGTTTTCGTGCTTGTTTCCGCCCCCCTCTCGCCCCTCGCGCCCCTCTCCTGTTTTTTTCCCCCGTCCCGCCGGTTTCTCCCCTCCCCCCCTCTTTTCCTTCCCGCTTTCCCCTCCGGCGCTTGCTTTCCCCCTGTTCCTTTTCTCGTTGGCCTCGTCCCCTCCTCCCGTCCTTTCCGTTTCCCCGCTTGTTCTTTTTGCCCCTCCCTTTTTCCCGGCCGTCCTCCCCCTCCTTTCTTCCCCTTCTTTTTCTTCTTTTTCTCTTCTGTCTCTCCTTTTCCCCGTTTCCGTTGCTTTTGTTTCTTTTTTTGTCGCGCCTTTTGCTTTCTTGTTGTTCCTTTTCCCGCTTTTGTTTCCGGTGCTCCTCCTCCTTGTTTTGCTCCCTTTTTCCCCCGTTGCTCCGCTTTCCGCCTTTTTGTTTTGGTTCCCGGTTGTCTTTTCGCCCCCGCGCTTTCCCCCGTTTTGCCTCTCTTCCTTTTGTCTTCTCTTCCTTTGTCCTCTGCTCTTTCTCTCGTTTGTTTTGTGTCCCCCCCGGGGCCGTCGTCCCTCCTTTTCCCTTTCTCCGTGTCTTCCTCTTCCGTCCCTCTTTCCGTCCGGCCGCCTTTGCCTCCCTTCCCCCTGCTTTTCCCTTTCCTCCCGTCTCTCCTGCCGGTGTCTCTTTCCCTTTGGGGCCTCCCTTTTTTGGTCTTTTCCCCGTCGTTTCCTCCCGGGGCCTCCCGTCTTCTTCCCCTTCCCCGTTTGTCCTTTCTTTTTGGTTCCCTCCTTCGTCTTCTCCGGTTTTGTTGTCTTTTTCTCTCCTCCTCTTCGTTGCTGCCCCTTTGGCTGCTCCCCTTGTTCCCCTCCCCTTCTCCCCCTTCCCCGCGCGGCCCCCTTGCTGCTTTCTTCGCCTTTTCTCCTGCTTGCTTTCCGGGCTTCTTTCCTTGTTTTTTTCTTGCCCGCCTCCCTGGCCCCGGCCCTCGTCTCCCTCGCCTTTGGTGCTTCCGCCTTTTTCTTCTTCCCCCCCCCGCTCCCCCCCTCCTTTCCCTCTTCTCCCGTTCCCCCTCGTCCCTCCCTTGCTCCTCCCTCGCCGCCTCCCTGCTTGCTCTTTCCTTCCCCGTTGTTTCCCCCGTTCTCTGCGCGCCTGTCCGCCCTCTCTCCTCCGTGCGTTTTTCTCTGTCGCCTTCCTTCCTCCCCCCGCCGTTTCCGGCCTTCCTTTCTCTGGCTCTGCTTGTGCTTTTTTTTGCTCCCGCCTCCGCTCTTGTGGTCCTCCCCCGCTCGGGTTTGTTCTTGTCTCCTCTCCTCCCTCCTCTGGCCTGCTCGCCCTCGCCCCCCGCCTTGTCGCCTCTCCCCCCTCCCTTTCCCCTTTTCTCCTCCGCCCTTGTTGCCCCTTTCCCCGCCGCTTTTGTTGTCCTCCCTCCCTCCCTCGCCCCCGCCGGCTTTTCCCCCCCCCCCCGTCCTTGTCCTCCCTCCCCCTTCCTCCTCCCTCCCCCCCGCTCCGCTCCCTGGCTTGCTCCCCCCCTGTCTCCTTTTCTGCTGGCCCCCTTCTCCCCTCGCCGCCTCCGGTCCTCTTGCCCGCTTCCTCCTCCCCGGCTCCCTGCCCCTTTGTTCTGTCCGGGCTCCTCCCCCTTTCCCCGCCGCTTTTCCCTTTTGCTCCCTCTTCTCCTGCTCCTCGTCGTTCTTTTGCCCTCTCCCCCTCTCTTTCCCTCCTCCGCCCCCCCCCGTCGCTCCCGCCCCTCTCTCCCGCTCCCCCCGGTCTTCCCCTCCCGCGTCCCCCTCCCTTCTCCTCGCTCCCCCTCCGCCCTTCCCCGCCCCCGTCCCTCCCCCTGCTCTCTCCCCCGCTTCTCCCCTTGCCTTCCCCCCGCCGTCCCGTCCTTCCTGCGCTGTTGCTGTTGGTCGCCTTCCCCCCTGCTCTTCCTTCCCCCTCTTCTCCCCTTTTCCCCCTTCCCCGCTTTGGCTTGGTGTTTCTCCTTCTGTTTGTTTCTCCCCCGTCCCCGCCGTCTGCCCTCCTTCTCTCCTCCTGCCCTTTCGGCCCTCCTTGCCGCCGCCCTCTCTGGTCTCCTGCCTGGCCTCCTCCCCCTGTTTTTCCCCCTGCCCCCTCCCCCCTGTTTTCCCCCTCCCCTCTGGCCCCCTCCCCTCCGTCCCCCTTGCCCCCTCTTCCGTCTCCTTTTTTCCCGGCTCTCTTTCCCTTCCTTTCTGTGTCCTTTCCCCCTCCTCTTTCCCTGCCGTCCCCCGTGCCCTCCGCGGCCCTGTTCTCCTCTCCCCTCTTTCGTCTGTTTTTCCCCTCTTCCGCTTTGCGCCCTTTCCGCGCGGTCTTTGTCCCCTTTCTTTCCCCCCCGGCGCCTGTGTTCCCCTTCGGGTTTGTCGTTGTTTCTGTTCCCTTGTCCCTTTGGTTCGTTCCTTCCGGTTGTCTTCCCTTTGTTTCTCCTTTGTCCTCTCCCCGTCCCCTCCGGTTGTCCCTTTGTCCTCTGTGCTTGTCTTCCCCTCCGGGGCCCCCCTGTCGTCCCCTTTGTTTCTCCCTTGTCCCCGTCGGGGCCGGGCGCCGCCCCGGCTGGGCCGGGGCCCCGCCGGGGCCGCGCCCTGGCCTTCCCTTCCGTCCCCGTCGGGGCCCGCCCCCGTTTCTCGTCTTCCCCTCTGTTTCTCCCTTGTCTTCCCCGGCGGGGCCCCCCTCTGTTTTTCCCTTGTCCCCGTCGGGGCCGGGCGCCGCCCTCCGGGCCGGGCGCCGCCCTCCTTGTCCCCCCTGGGCCCCCGGTCCCCCCCCGGGGGTTCCCCCCGTTCTTCCCCTTCGGGGCCGCCGGGCCGGGCGCCGCCGTTCGTCCCCTTCTCGGGCCCCGTTTCCCTTCCCGGGCCCGGGCCGCGGCCCCCTCCCGCGCCCCCCCGGGGCCTTCCCCGTCCTTCCTTTTCCGGCCTCCCTCCTTTCCCGCCTTCCCTCCCGGCGCCCCCTTCCCCCGCTCCGCTGTCCTCTCCCGCGCCCGCTCCGCCCGCCGCTTTTTGGTTGTCCGTTCCTCCCTTCTTTTCCGTTCCGTCCCTGTTTCTTGGCCCTCCCTTCTTCGTTGGTTTTCTCCCCCTTTCCGCCGTTCCGGCGTGTTTTCTGTCCTCCCCCCCGCCTCCGTTTTCCTCTGTCCTGCCGCCCTTTTTTCTTCTCGTCCCCTGTTCTTTCCTCTCCGCTCTCTCCCCCTTTCTCCCCTTCTTCCCCTGTCTTCTTTTTTCCCCTGTGTCGCTTTCCCCGCCGCCCCCCTCTTTCTTTCCCCTCCTTTTGTTCCTCTTCGCTCCTTTTTCGCCCTTGGCTTTCCCTCCTGTTTCCTTTTTCCCCTCTCCCTTCCCCCTTCCTTCTCTCCCCTCTCTCCTTTCCCTCTCCCCTTTCTTCCCTTTTTTCCCCTCCTCCTCTTCTTCTTCTCCCCCCCCTCCCCTCTCGTTTGTTCCCCCCGTGGCCGCCTTGCCCTTTCGCCCGTCCTGTTTTCTTTTTCCCGTCGCCCGCCTTTTCCCGTGTTTCCCCCCCCGGGGCTGCCCTGCTTCGTTTCCTCCCGGGCCCCCCGTGGGCCCGCTTTGGCGCCGCTTTTCCCCCCCTCCGTCTCTTTTCCCCCGCGTTTTTTTTCCCTCCCCCCTTCTCCCCTCGGTGTTTCTTTCCCCCCTTCCGCCCCTTTTCCCCTTTTTCCCCGGGCCCTTTTTTTTCCTTTTCCTTCTCCGCTCCTCCGCCTTTTTTTGCCCCCCTCGGCCCCCTTTCTTCCCCCGTCCTTTTTCCCTTGTCCCCCCTCCCTTCTTTCTCCCCTTGGTTCTCGCTTCTTTCTCCTCCCCTTTTTCCCCTCTTTCCTTTTTTCTCCTCTCCCTCCCTTCTCTTCCTCCTTTCTGGCCGCTTTCCCTTTGTCTCTTTTTTCCTGCTCCCCTTGCCGGTTTCTCGCCTTTCTTTTTTTGCTTCGGCCCTTTTCCTTTTCTGGCTCCTGTCCCCTTTCCGTCCGTCCGTGGGTTCTGCCCGTTTTTTCCCCCCTTGTCTTTTTCCCCTCCCCTCCTTTGTTTCCTCCGGTTGCGCTTGCTCGCGCCCGCTCCTCTTCCCCCCTCCTCGTTCCCCGGTCTCTTTTCTCTCTTCTTTTGTCCCTTCTTCCGTTGTTCTTGGCCCCGCCGTTTTTTGCGTTCGTTGTCCCTGTCCGGGCCTCGTTGTTGCCTCGCGTTTTCCTGTTTCCCCCTTCCCGTTCCCGTTCCCTCCCCTCCGCTGCTTGCTTCTTCTCTCTCCTCCGCTTCCCCGCCGCTTTTTCCTGCCCCCCTCTCGGCCCGTTTCTCCCCCTTTTCCTTTTGTTTTTTCTCCCTCTGTTTTGTTCCCTTTTCTCTCTTTCCGCCCCGTCTTGTCTTCCCCTGTTTTTTTCCCCCTTTTTTCTTTTTTGTTCTCCCCTTGCTCCCCCTTGCGCCCTTTTCCTTCTTGTGTTCCCCTCCCCCTCTCCCCCCCGTCCGTTTTTTGCGGCCCTCGCTCCCTGGTCGCGTCTTTCCTTGCCCCGGCCCCTGTTGCGGGTTCGCCTCCCGTTGTCCGCTTTCTTTCCCCTCTTTTCCCCTTTCGTTTTCCCTTTCTTCCCTTCCCCTTTTTTCTTCCGCGCCCCTGCTTCCTTTCCGTCCCCTTGTCCCTTCTCTCCGTCCCCCCGCCCGCCGGCCCGTTGCCCCGGTTCCGGCCTTCTCTCGTCTTGTTGGCCGTTTCCCCGCTTTCGCCTTTTCTTCCCCTTCTCCTCTCTTCTCCCTTCTGCCGTTTTTTCCCCCGCCCCCCGTTTCGCCCCCCGTTCCCTTTTGTTCTCTTCCCCCTTCCCGGCTTCGGTCTTCCCCGTGTTCGTGCCGCCGTTGCCCTTCTTCCCCCCGGCCCTGTCCGCGTCCCTCCTCCCGTGTCCCCCCCCCTCCTTCTCTTTGTCGTGCCCGTGCTCCTGTTTCTTTCCCCCCCCCCCCGGTCTCCCCCCCGTTTTTTTCCCCCCTCTTTCCCCCCGTCTGGCGCGTCGTCGGCCCTTTGTCGCTTTGTCCCTTTCGTTCCCTTTTGGGGTTCTTCCCGTCGGGGCCGTCGGGCCCCCCTTGTGTTGTCCCTTGTTTTCGTCTCGTCCCCTCCGGTTCCGCCTGTCCCCCGTGCTTGTCGTCCCCTCTGTTTCTCCCTTGTCCCCTCCGGTTCCCCCCCGGGGCCCCGGGCGCCGCCCCCCTTGTCTTCCCCTCCGGGGCCCCCCTGTCTTCCCCGGCGGGGCCCCCCTTTGTTTCTCCCTTGTCCCCTCCGGTTCCCCCCCGGGGCCCCGGGCGCCGCCCCGGCGGGGCCGGGGCCCCCCTTCGTCCCTGTCCCTGTCCGGGCCTCGTTCCCCTGTCTTCCCCTCCGGGGCCCCCCTTTGTTTCTCCCTTGTCCCCTCCGGTTCCCCCCCGGGGCCCCGGGCGCCGCCCCGGCGGGGCCGGGCCCCCTTCGTCCCTGTCCCTGTCCGGGCCTCGTTCCCACTGTCTTCCCCTCCGGGGCCCCCCTTTGTTTCTCCCTTGTCCCCTCCGGTTCCCCCCCGGGGCCCCGGGCGCCGCCCCGGCGGGCCGGGCCGCCCTGCGGGGCCCGCCTTCCCCTTTCGTCCCCCCGGGGCCGTCCTTTCCTTCGTTCCCCTTTGGGGCCTCCTTTCCGTCCCCGGCGGGGCCGGGCCCTCTTCCCTTCCCGGGCCTGTGTCCCCTCCGGGGCCCCCGGGCCGCCCCGTTCCCCCTCCGGGGCCGCCGCCGCGCCGCCGCCGTGGGGCCGCGGCCCTGTTCCCTCCCCGGGCCGCGGCGCGTGCGTTCTTCCTCTTTTTCTCGTTTGTCCGCCTTCGGGGCCCGTCGCCCTTCCCCTTCGGGCCCGTCGCCCTTCCCCTTCGGGCCCGTCCCCTTCGGGCCCGTCGCCCTTCCCCTTCGGGGCCCGTCGCCCTTCCCCTTCGGGGCCCGTCGCCCTTCCCCTTCGGGGCCCGTCGCCCTTCCCCTTCGGGGCCGTCGCCCTTCCCCTTCGGGCCCGTCGCCCTTCCCCTTCGGGGCCCGTCGCCCTTCCCCTTCGGGCCCGTCGCCCTTCCCCTTCGGGGCCCGTCGCCCTTCCCCTTCGGGCCCGTCGCCCTTCCCCTTCGGGCCCGTCGCCCTTCCCCTTCGGGGCCCGTCGCCCTTCCCCTTCGGGCCCGTCGCCCTTCCCCTTCGGGGCCCCCTCCGTCGCCCTCTTCTCCCCCCCTCTCCCCCCCCTTGCCCCTTTTTCTTTTCCTGTCTCCTCTCCGCGGGGCTGTGTCCCCCCTCCCCTCCCTCCGTGGGTCCCTTCCTCCTCCTCCTCCTCCTCCTCCTCCTCCTCCTCCTTTTTTTCCCTTTTTTTCCCCCGCCCTCCGTCCCCTTCGGGCCGCCCGCGCTCGCGCTGTTCGTTGTCCCCTTCCCTGCGTCCCCTCCGTGTTTCCCCTTCCTTGTCGTCTCTTCCCCTCCGGGCCCCCCTTCCCTCCCCCCCGGGGCCGTCCTTCTTCCCTCTGTTTCTCCCTTGTCTTCCCCGGCGGGGCCCCCCTCTGTTTCTCCCTTGTCTTCCCCGGCGGGGCCCCCCTCTGTTTCTCCCTTGTCTTCCCCGGCGGGGCCCCCCTCTGTTTCTCCCTTGTCTTCCCCGGCGGGGCCCCCCTCTGTTTCTCCCTTGTCTTCCCCGCGGGGCCCCCCTCTGTTTCTCCCTTGTCCCCTCCGGTTCCCCCCCGGGGCCCCGGGCGCCGCCCTCCGGGGCCGGGCGCCGCCCCCCTTGTCTTCCCCTCCGGGCCCCCCTGTCTTCCCCTCCGGGCCCCCCTTTGTTTCTCCCTCCCGGGCGCCGCCCCGGCGGGGCCGGGGCCCCGTCGTTCGTCTCCCTTGTCCCCTTTGGGGCCCCGTCGGGGCCCCGGGCGCCCCCGCGGGGCCTGCTTCCCCTTCCCCTCCGGTTCGTCTCCCTTGTCCCCTTTGGGGCCCCGTCGGGGCCCCGGGCGCCCCCCCGGGGTTCCCCGGCGGGGCCGCCCGGGGCCCGCCTTGGTCCCTGTCCGGGCCCCGGGTGGTTCCCTGTCCGGGCCCCGCCGGGCGCCCCCCGGGCCGCCGGGGCCCCTCTCCCCCCTCTCCCCTTTGCCCCCCCCCCTCCCCCCGTTCCCTTCCCCCCCTGGGCCTGTGTTGTTTTTTTCGCTTGTCCCCTTCGGGCCCCCGTCGCTCCCTTCTCTCCCCTTCCGGGCTCGCCTGCCCCTTTCCCGCGTCTCCCTGGCGCGTTTGCTCCTGGCTCCGGCCGCCCGCTGGCGGCCTGCTTCCCCCCTGCCCGTCGCCCGCGCCTTCCCTTTTTCCTGTGTCGTGGCGCCCGGGTGCGTCCCGCGTCCGCCCCTCCCTCTCGGCGGGGCTCCCCTTGGGCCCCTGTTGCTCCTCCCCCTCCCCGCTGCGGCGTGCCCGGTGTCCCCCCGCCGCTCGCGGGCTTGCGTCTGCTTCGCTCGTTGGCGGGGGTCCTGGCCTCCCCCGGCCCCGCTCCGTCGCTGGTCTGCGCGGCTGCTCCGCCCCCTGGGCCTGCGCCCCGGCCCCGCCTCCTCCGGGCGGCCGCCGTGCGGCCTTTTTCGCCCTGGGCGCCCGCCTGCCGCCGCCCTGCCGCGTGCCGGCCGCCGGCCTGTGGGTCGTCCCCTGCTTTTCTTCGCGCCGCCGTTCTGCCGGTCTCTGCGGCCTCCGCCCCGGCTCCCCTGTGCCCGCCGCCGCGGTCCTCCCGGGGGTGCCCGCGTTGTCCGGCCTGCTTGGGCGTCCCGCGTCTGTCGGTGGCTCGTCCCGTCTCCTGTCCCCTCCCCGGGCTCCCCTTGGCTCGGCCTTCGCGCCCTCCCGCGCTTGCGTCCGGTCGCGGCCGCGGGCCCTCCCCGTGGCGCGGTGCCCTGCGTCGCGCTTTGGCCGCCCCCCCGCGGCGCCGGCGCTCTGCTGGGCCGCCCCTGCCCCTGCGCGCCGCCCGCTGGGGGCGCGCCTCGGCTTCGCTCCCCTCGTCGTCCCCGCCGTCCCCTCTGGCGCCTCCGTGCTGCCGCCCGCCGTGCTGTCGCTCCCGCGTTCCGTCTCCCGCCTGGGGCGTCTGCTCGCCCGCGTGCCCCTCCCCGGCCTTGCCGGGGCCCCGCCCCGCGGTGGCTTCTGTGGCTTCCTTCGCTGCCCCGCGCCGCCCCTTCCCCGGGTTTGCCCTGTCCCGCCCTTCCCCGCCCTGGGCGGGTGCCCTCCCGGGCGCTTGCGCCCCGGTGGTGCCTGGCTGTCGTCCGCTCGTGCCGTGCGGTGTCTCGTTCCGTCTCCTCCCGCGCGCCCCCCTCGTCTTTCGTTGCCCTTTGTTCTCTCCCGCGCCTGCCCGTGTCCGCTGGCGGCCGGTGCGGCTGCCGTCCCGTCCGCCTGCCCCTTCCCCCCTGGGCTTCCCCCGTCCTCCCCTGGTTGGGCCCCTCCGCCGCGCTCTCGTGCGCGCTCGCGGCTCTGTTCCCCCCCCCCTCCGTTCGGCTTGTCGGCTGCCCCTCGCCTCCCTGCCGCCGGCCTCTCTCGTCCTCGCCCGTCCGCTCTCTGGCGGTGCCTCCGTTCCCGGGTCTTGTCCCCCCCGCCCGTCCCCGGCCGCCCCTTCCCTCCCCTTTCCGCCGTGCGCTGCCCCTGCTTTGCCGGCCGGGCGCTCCCCCCGTGGGGTTCGTCCTTGCTCTGCCGTCGTCCCCCGGTCGGGCTCCTGGCCGGTGGCCCTGGCTCCCCTCCTTCCTTTCCTCCCTTTTGTGTCTTCCCCTTGCTCTTGCGTCCCCGTCGGGGCCGCCCTCTGTTCGGGTCCCTTCGCTCGTCCCCCTCTGGGGCCCTCTTCCCTTCCCGGGCCCCCGCCTTCCTTCCCCTTTGGGCCCCCTTCCGCCGCCGGGCCTGGGGCCCGTCGCTCGTCCCCTTCGGGCCCGCGCTCCTCTCGTCCCTGGGTTCCCGCCCCCGTTCCTCTTTTTCTGCCCTCCCCTTAGGTACTTCGTCCCCTTGTCGTCCCCTTTGGGGAACCGTAGGTGCTTCCCCTTAGGGGGACCGCTGTCTTCCCCGGAGGGGAACCCCTTTGTTTCTCCCTTGTCCCCTACGGTTCCCCCCCGGGGCCCCGGGCGCCGCCCCGGCGGGGCCGCCGGGGCCCCGTCGGGGCCGGGGCCGCCCTCTGTTGTCTTCCCCTCCGGGGCCCTCTTCCCTTCCCGGGCCCGCGCCGCCTGTGTTCCCCTTCGGTTCGTCTCCCTTTCGGGCGCCCCCCGGGGCCCCCGTCGTCCCCTTTGTTTCTCCCTCCCGGGCGCCGCGCCGCCGGGCCCTCCGTTTTCCCTTCCCGGGCCCCCTGCTTGTCTTCCCCTCCGGGGAACCCCTGTCTTCCCCTCCGGGGAACCCCTTTGTTTCTCCCTTGTCCCCGTCGGGGCCGGCGCCGCCCCGGCGGGGCCGGGGCCCCGTCGTTCGTCTCCCTTCCCCTCCGGGGCCCCGGGCGCCCCCGCGGGGCCGCCTGCCTTCCCCTTTGGGCCTCCCTCCCGTCCCCGCGGGGCCGGGGCCCTCCCCGGGCCCCGCCGCCGGGCCCCCTCCGGGGCCGCCCGGCCGCGCCCCGCTTGCTCCCCTCTTCCCTCCGCGCCTTGCCCGTTTTTTCTCGCTTTGTTCTCCCCTCCCCTCCCTCCCGCCCCCCTCGGTCCTCCCTCGCCTCTGTCTCCGCGTCCCCCCCTCTGTCGCCCCGCTCCTTCGGGGCCGGGCCCCCCTCGTCGTTGTTGGTCCCCTTCGGGGCCGCCCCCCCTCCGCTTTGCCCCGCCCCGTGTTGGGCTCTTCGCTCCGTTGGTTCGCGCGCCGCTTTGCTCCGGCGGCCGTCCCCCGTTCCCCTCTTTTCTCGCCCCCCCCGTGCCTCCCCCCGGGGCTCTCGCTCCGTTGGTCGCGCGCTGCCTTTGCCCGGCCGCTGTCCGCGGTTCGCCTCCGCTTCTCTCCCCCCCTGTCCCTCTCTCCCTTGCTTTTCCGCGCGCCTTTTTCTTTTCGGCGCCCCGCGCCGTGCCCGCCCCCCTTCGTCCCCTCCGGTTTCCCTTTCGGGCCTGTCCTTTGTCCCTTTTCGTTCCCCTTCTTCCCCTCCGGTTCGTCTCCCTTGTCCCCTTTGGGGCCCCGTCGGGGCCCCGGGCGCCCCCCGGGTTCCCCTCCGGGGCCGCCCGCGGTCCCCCTCCGGGCCGCCCCTCCGGTTCCCCCCGGGGCCGCCCCGGGGCCGCCCCCGGCGTTCGTTCTTGCTCTTTTTGTGCCTTCCGGTCCCTGCCCTCCGGCGTCCGGTGGCGCCCTCGGCCCTCCGCGCCGCCGCCGGGCGCCGCTCCCGGCGCTCCGCTTCGGGGCGCTGGCCCCCCGCTTCGCTCCGCCGCTTCCCGCCTCGGGCCCCCTCCTCGCCCTCCCTCTCTCCTTCCTCGTTCGGTCCGCGGCCCCCCCGTGCCCTGCCCCCTCTCCGTCGCTGGCGGCCCCGCCCGCCCCGCGCTTCCCGTCGTCGCGGCGCGCGCCCTGGGCCCGCCTCCCCCTCCGCCGCCCGGTGTCGGGGTCGTGGGCGGCCCCCTTCTTTCTTCTTTTTTCCTCCGCCGCCGCTGCCTCCTGCCCCCTCGCTGGTGCCCGTCCCGTCGTCCCCGCCCTTCTCTTTTTGTCTCCTGTCCCTCCTCCCCTCTGGGGCCGCCCGTTTTCCCCGTTGGGGCCTTCGTTCTTCCCTTCCCGGGCCCTCCGTCCCCCGCGGGGCCGCGTTCCCCTGTGCCCTCTGTGCCCTCTGTCCTCTCCCCCGTCGCCTGGGGCCCGTGCCCTCCCGTGTGCCTCCGCGCGGCCCCCCTCGTCCGGCTCCCTCCTCCTGCGTGCCCGCTCGTGCCCTCGTCCCGTCCGGGCCCGGTGCCCCGCCCCCTGTTGGGGCGTGCCCTCGCCCCTGCCCCGTCTGCTGCCCCGCCGTGGGCGCCCGTCTGCTTGTGCCCGCGTGCCTGTTGCCGCCTGCGCCGGCGCCTTCTCGCCGTGGCTGGGTTCCGGCGTCCCCTCCGGCGCCCCCGCGCCCGCGCGTCTGCCTCGGGCCTTGTGTGGTCCCTTCTTCTGGCCCCGCCCCCGGGTGCTCTCTTCCTGCCCCGGCTGCCGCTTGGGTCCCCCCCGTGGCGGTCCGCCCCGCCCGCTGTTGCCCCTCGGCGGCTGCGTTGCGCCTCGCGGCGCCCTTCCCCTCGCCCTCGGCGCTCGCTGGCTCTCCCCGCCCTGCGTTGCGGCGCCGCGGTCCCGCTGCCCTCTCTTGGGGTCCCGCTCCTGTTTCGCTGCGGGCTGCGCCCGTGGTCCCCCGTCGTGGCCCCCTCCGCCTCCCCGCTCTGTCTTCCGTGCCCCCGTGCGCCCGTGGGGGCTCCGCTTCCTTGTCCCGCGGGCCCCGCCCCGCTCCCCCGCTCCGGCCCCTCCCTGGTCCCTCCGTGGCCCCGGCTGTGCGCCTGCTGCCCCCCCCCGGCGGTTTGCTTCGCCGCCGCCCCCCTTCCCCGCGTGCGTCCTCGCTCCCTGGTCCCGCGTTCTTGCGCCGCTCCTGGCCGGGCCTCCGTGCCCTGCCGCCGCTGTGGTCTCCTTTCTTTCGCGTCCCTTCTCGGTCGGGGCGCGTTCCGCTCTCGGGTGCCGTTTTCCCGTCCGTGGGGCTGGCCGCCGCGGCCGCGCGCCTGTCGGCTTGCGTCCCGCCCCCTTGGTGCGCCTCCCCTGCCCCGCCCCCCTCCGGGTTCCTCCCCTCGGTTCGTCCCTGGGGGTTCGTCCGGCCCTCCGCCCCGGCCCCCCGGCGTCGTCGCTGGCCCCCGGTTCCTCTTCCTGTCCGCCTTCCCTTCTGCTCTGCGGGCCGCCGGCGGCTCCCCTCGCCCTGTTTTTGGCTTGCCGTGGCCGCGTTTCGCCGTTGCGCGCTCGCCTCCCCGCTCTCTTGCGTGGCGCCGTGCTCCCTCTCTGGTGGTTCGCTCTCGTGTCGCTCGTGCTGTCCTCCTTCCCCGCCCCGCTCCTCCCTCTTTCTCCTTTCCTTCCCTGTCCCTGCCCCCGCCCCCGGTCGGTTGGTCGCGCCTCCCCCGGGGCGCGCGCGCCCTCTCTCTCCGGCCCTCGGCCCCTGGCCCCGTCCCTTCGGCCGCCGGGGCGCCCCCCTTTCTTTTTTGGGTCGCCGTGCCCCGGCTCCGGCGCCTGTTTCCCCCCCCCCCGGTCTCCGCCCGTCGTCCGCCCCTCTCTGGGGGCTGCCGCCTGCCCCGTGCCGGCCGGTTCCGGCCGTTGGTTCTTTCGTCCGCCCCCCGCTGCCGCCCGCCGCCCCGGTGCCCGGCGGTCGTCCCTCTCCCGCTCCTCCGGTCGCGCCCTTCCTTGTCGCGTCCGTTTCGCCCTGCCCGCCCGGCGTCCCGCTCTGCGCGCTGTCTCCGCGCGCGGCTCGGTGCCCTCGCCTTGTCCCGTGCCGCTGCGGCCTCCCTCCCCCTGGCCCGCCGCCCCTCTGCCGCTTGCCTGTCTCTTGCCTTGGGTTTGGGCTTTTCTTGCGCCGCCTCGGTGGGCGGCTCTGCCGCTTCCCTTCCGGGGTCCTTCGCGCCGTCCTTGCGCGCCCCCTCTGGCGCGCTCGCCTCCTCCTGGGGTTCCTTGCCTCCGGCCCCTTGCCCGTTTCCGGTGGGCCGTTTCTTTGGGGCGCCTGCCTCCTCCCCGGTCCCGGCGGCGTGCCCCGGTTCCCTCCGTCTGGCCGGCCCTCCGCCCTTGCGTGTCCCGGCCCCCGGGCGCTTGCCTGCCCGCCCTCCCCGTCGCGCCGGGGCGCCCGCCGGCCTTCGTGCTCCGCCGGTGCCGTGTGGCCGGGCCGTCGCTCCCCGGCTCCCCGTTCCTCTCGGGCTCCCCGGCTGCTCTTCCCCCGCGTTCCCCTCGCCGGGCCGGTTTGGCCCCTCGCTGTCGGCTCCTCCCCTCCTCGTCTGTCGTCGGTCCGCCGGGTTGGGCTGTTCGCCCCTTCACCGTGGTCCGTGCGCTGGGTTCCCCCCGTCGTGCGCCCGTTTGGTCCCTCTCCGGTGTCGGCGCTCGCGCCTTGCGCGTCGCCTTTCCTCGTCCGCGCGGCCCTGCCCGGCCGTGCCCCTTGTGTCCCCGTTCTTGCTCCCGCCGGCCCCGCTGGTCGCTCCGCCCGGCTCGCTCCCCGCTGCCCGCCTCTCCGTGGGCCGCTCCCCTCCCGCTGCGTGCTCTCTCCGGCCCCCGCTCGCCCCGCTGCTTGCTCGGTCTCCGGTGTCCCGTCCGCCCTGGCTTCCGCCGCGCTCTCCTCCCGGCCGTTTGCTTTTGCCCTTTCTCCTCCCTCCTCTCCCCTTTTCTCCTCTCGTCTCTCTCCGTCGCTTCGCTCTCCTTTGGTCCTTTCCGTCGCTTCCCTCCTTCTCCCTCTTGCTTCCCCGTCGGGGCCCGCTTTCCCCTCCGGTTCGTCTCCCTTGTCCCCTTTGGGGCCCGTCGGGGCCCCGGGCGCCCCCCCGGGGCCGCCCCGTTCGTCCCCTTCTGGGGCCGCTGTCCCTTCCCTCCCTTCTGTTCCCTTCCTCGCCGGGCCTGCCGGGCCCCGCCGGGCCTGGGCGCCTCCGCTCCTTCCCCCTTGGTGCTCTTTGCTCCGTTGGCCCCCCCCCCTCCCTCCCGCCTTGGTTGTGCCCCGCTGCGGGCCCTGCCGCCCTTCTCGGGTCGCCGTTTGGCCTCTCCGTTCTCGTGCCCGGGTTCCCTCCCTGTCGTTTGTCCCCCCCGGGGCCCTCTTGCGTCCCCTGTCCGGGCCCCGGGTGTTCCTCCCCTTCCCCTCCGGTTCGTCTCCCTTGTCCCCTTTGGGCCCCGTCGGGGCCCCGGGCGCCCCCCCGGGGTTCCCCGGCGGGGCCGCCCGGGCCCTCTTCCCTTCCCGGGCCGGGCCGCCTGTGTTCCCCTTCCCCTCCGGTTCGTACTCCCTTGTCCCCTTTGGGGCCCCGTCGGGGCCCCGGGCGCCCCCCGGGTTCCCCGGCGGGGCCGCCCGGGGTTCCCCGGCGGGGCCGCCCCCTTCCTCTCCCCCCCCTTCCTCTCCCCCCCTTCTGGTCTCCTCCTCCTCCCCCGCTTTTCTCGCCGCTTGCCTTCTCCCTTCCCCTCTTTTCCCCCCTCTTTTCCGGCGCCCTTCCCCTTTTCCCCCTTCCCTCTGCCCGCCCTCTTCGCCCGTCGTGCCCCTTCTCGCCTCTGGGCTCGTTTTTGTGCGTGCTCCCTTCCCCTGCCCCCGTCTTTCCCTCGGTTGGTTCGTGTCCTCCTGCTCCCCTGTCTTCTTCCTGCCCCCTCCGTCTTTCTCCTCGCTTTCCTCGCTGCTCCGCCCGTCGCCCTCGCTGGTCTTCGTGCCCCCGTTTCCGGTTCTCTTCTTTCCGGTCCCCCCTCCTCCCCGGTGCTGTTCTCCCCCTTCTCCCGCGCTTGGTCTTCCTTTCTCCCCCCTTTGGGCCGCTGCTTCTCTCGCCGCGTGTTCTCCCCGGTGGTCCTTCCCCCCTTCTCGTTTGTCCCTTCCTTCTCGGTGTCTCCTGCTCCCTGGGTCGTGCGTGGGCCCTTTCCTTCCGTTTCGGTCTGCGTCCTTGGCTTGCTGTCGCTTCCTCCGCTCCCGTCGCTGCTGCTTCCGCTGTCTTCTTCGTCTCCCCCCTTGGTCCCGGTTCCTTCTCCGCCGGTCTGCCCTTCGGTCTTTCTGGTCCTTTCCCCTTCCTGCTTGTCTTCCCCGCTGCGCCTCCCCTCCTTCTGCCCCCCTTCCCCCTGTTCGGTGTTGCTGGTGTCTTCGGTGGTTCCTTCTTCTCCGCCCTGCCCGGTTCCTTCGTTCCTTCCTCTCTCCTCCGTGCCCCCCTGCCCCCGCCTCCGCTCCCGCACGGTTCCCGTTTCGGTCCCGCCGCCGCGCCCTCCCCCCTCGTCGCTGCTCCCGGTTCCTTTGGTCGTCTCCTCTTCCCTCCGCTTCCTTCCCCCCTCCCGTTCTTCCCCTTCTTCTTCGCTGCTTGGCCCGTTCTCGGTCTTTGTTTCCCGCTTTCGGTCTCTCCCCCTGGCCTTCCCCTTCCCGGTTTCCCTTTCCCCGTCCGTTGTCGCCTCCCCCGGTCGTGTCCTCCCCCCTTGGGCTGCTCTCCTCCCGCGCTCCCTTCGGTCTGGCACGTTCTGCCCGCCCGCCCCGCCCCCCCTTCCCTCTCGCCTTCGCTTCTCGCCCCCCCTCTTCTCTGCCCTCCTTTTTCCCTTCGTTCCGTTTCCTTCGCCCCCGTCGCCCCTGTTGCTTCCCCCGTCGGGCCGCCCTGGTTCCCCCTCCGGGGCCCCGCCTTGTTGCTTCCTTCACCTCCCCTTTCGTCTGCTTTCCCTCCGTTTTTGCTTCGTTGTCGTCCTTGTCCCTGCCCGGGCCCCGGTCCCCTGTTGCTGTCGTCTCCCTCCGGCGCCCTCCGGGGCTGTCCTTTGTCCCCTTGGGCTTCCTTCCCCTTTGGGCCTCCCTTCCGTCCCCGACGGGCCCCTCGCGTCCCCTCCGGGCCGCCTTGGTTTCCCCTCCCGTCCCCGCCCCGCCCGGGGCTCCCCCCTCTCCTCTCTCTTGCCTCCCTTCGCCTTTCTTTTCCCTTGTCTTTCTTTTCCTTTGTCTTCCCCTCCGGGGCCCCCCTGTCTTCCCCTCCGGGCCCCCCTTTGTTTCTCCCTTGTCCCCTCCGGTTCCCCCCGGGCCCCGGGCGCCGCCCCGGCGGGCCGGGCCAGCCGCTCTTGCTTCCCCTCCGGGCCCCCCTGTCTTCCCCTCCGGGGCCCCCCTTTGTTTCTCCCTTGTCCCCTCCGGTTCCCCCCGGGGCCCAGGGCGCCGCCCCGGCGGGGCCGGGGCCGCCCTCTGTTGTCTTCCCCTCCGGGGCCCCCCTGTCTTCCCCTCCGGGCACCCCTTTGTTTCTCCCTTGTCCCCTCCGGTTCCCCCCCGGGGCCCCGGGCGCCCCCCGGCG
>BDSI01000247.1:0-76303 GCA_003117195.1 Eudorina sp. 2006-703-Eu-15
GGCGAGCACCGACGACCGGCCTGCCCAAGTTCCTGCGGTACCGAAATAAGCTCGCCGGATACATCTATCTAAAAATGTATTGTTGGCTATAGCCCCGGGCGCAATGCTATCTCCCGGTTTAGGTGCGGGAGCAGCACTTGCAATGCCAGCGAGCACCCAGACGACCAGCCCACCCGATTTTCCTGCGGTACCGAATACAGCTCGCCCGGATACATCTATTCAAAATATGTATGGTAGATTATAGCCCGGGCGCATGATGACCTTTTGGTCTTAGAAGCGCAAGCAGCACTACCATGGCTGGCGAGCACCGACGACCGGCCTGCCAATTTCCTGCGGTACCGAATTAAGCGCGCCGGATACATCTATTTAAAAATATGTATTGTTGGCTATAGCCGCGGGCGCAATGTTATCTCCCGGTGTTAGGTGCGGGAGCAGCACTTCCAAGGCTGGCGAGCACCGACGACCAGTCCTTCCCATTTCCTGCGGTAACGCAGACAGCTCGCCGGATACATCTTTCGAATTATGTATGGTAGAAGATAGCCCCGGGCGCATGATGACCTACTGGTCTTAGAAGCGGGATCAGCACTTGCATTGCCAGCGAGCACCGACGACCAGCCTGCCCAAGTTCCTGCGGTACCGAGTTAAGCTCGCCGGATACATCTATGCAAAATATGTATCGTAGACTATAGCCGCGGCCGCATTGCTGTCTCCCGGTGTTAGGTGCGGGAGCAGCACTTCCATGGCTGGCGAGCACCGACGACCAGCCCTCCCCATTTCCTGCGGTAACGCAGACAGCTCGCCGGATACATCTGTTTAAAGTATTCATTTGAGAGTATGGAAACGCGCGCATTGCGACTTCCCTGTGTTATGCTCGCGAGCAGCGGCTTCCATGGCCAGCGAGCAGCGACGACCGGTCCGGCCGATTTCCTGCAGTAACGCATAAAGCCGCCGGATACATCTATATAGAATAAGCAAACAAACCTTCTTCGCGGGCGCATTTCGGAGGCACAGTCATATTCTGGATTACTTGTACGCAATGCTCGGCAAGCTTCTTTCCGAATTCAACGGCGAATTAAGACGCTCCTCGACTTTATTAAAACATGGAGTAAATAGCTTTTCATCAAATTCATTTGTTTCCGCTAGCACCGTGTGGTTCGGAAGCATACTAAAGTGCAGTGCATGGCCTTGCATCGACGGAAGATCGCCATGCTCGCTACTTGATTCAATAGAACATAATTAACTACATATATTGGCGCCATGAGCATGGAGATCTGCTGTCCGATGCTCGCTGCCGGCTAGTCCGGTAATTAGCGAGCATGCTCGGAGCACGGTTGTCCGGTCGGGTCGCTTACTGGTACCGAGAGCAAGGTGGGTGGGTGGTTTTAAAGGGTGTCTTAAAGGTAGCCGCATCATGTCTGATCAGAATGAATATCACATCTACGCAGGCTTCCAGCATCAGGACACATTGAATAAGAACCCAGCAGATAGATGAAATATAAACACACCTGTGGAGGGTGGTGGTAATAAAGCACTACATCTTAAACACTGTACGTACACGACTCTACACACCGGAGCACCACGCAGCAGCAGGCACCATCTTCAACAGCAGTTAGTCAAGTCCGCTCAATAGTCGAGCAACAGTAGTCGATCAAGCGAGCAAGCACATATATATATAGGTCACGAACAAAGTGTATAATCAAGCAACTAAAGCAACTAGGTCCACCTTGTAGCGGTTACAAATAAAACTAGCTAGCTAGCAGCTATAGCAGCACAATAGCGCAACGTCCATGTAGCTAGGCCTAATAAACGGAAACATCGTTAGCGAAGAAATCAATCAATGCATAAAAAACGTTGGATCAATAATGTTTAGCATGCATATAACGCGCCCAGCAGAAGAAGGGGCAAGAGGCCGAAACAAGCAAGCAGATGAAATCAATGATGATAACAACGAACCATGTCTTTCAGAAATCTTTATATTTAATCAATGAGTACGGCTGATCGATCTTTTCACTGCGGTCCGTAATTAATAAGCATACGTTTTTAAAGAACTTTCAGCTTTCTCGTGGGTGGTGGCGGGCGGCGAGGAGGGGATCGCGCACGCGGCGGCCTGGGCGGCGGCGGGGCGGCGACGGCGGCGACGGCGGCGGCGATGGCGGCGGCGGCGGCGACGGTGGTCTGGGAGACGGCGGGGGCGGCGGGACGGCGGGCTTGGTGGAGGGCTGGGCGGGTATGGCGGATGCGGGTTCCGGCAGTTGGGGTCCATGGCATCCGGAATGAAATCGCAATCGTCGTCCAGACCGTCAGAGCAGTTTGACTCAAAACTGGCCCTGCGGCGGCAGATGCGCACGGTGGCGCCCTTGACGGCATCCCAGCCGTCGAAGCGAACCACGATGTTGCTGTTGGGGTCGCGCCATATGTTGCCCACACGGATCTCGCCCACATGGAACGTCGTCTTCCCGAGACCCCTCTCGTTGCTGCCGTCGTAGTTGTGCATCAGCACATACGGCACGTTGTCCTCCCCATTTAGCCACGCGAGGTCGTAGGGGTAGACGTTGATGCGCGCCGACAGGAACAGGCGCTGTCCCCCGGCCATACCGGCGCCCGTGATCAGGACGCTGCTGCTGCGTGTGCTGAGTTGGGGGGGAATGGTGGCGATGGTGTAGTTGCCAGGAGCGAGGCTGTCGTCATTGAGGGTGAGGAAGGGCCCGCCCCAGCCGACCTGTGCGCAATGTGGGATGGTAAGTATGTCAAGAATGGCAGGTCCGTGTAAATTATCAGTAGGGTACATAGATAGATATGTGAGCAGGTCGGATGTAGCATCACGTATGGATGGCGTAATTACGCCGGCTGTATATATACAACGCCTATATACGTCCGGGCGGAATTACTGCATAGCCATACCAGCAAGGGAAGCCTTTGATGCTCAGTAGGCTAAGCGGGCCGAGCGTCCTGCTCCCTTAATGCACGGCAACTAGGGTTTGGACATAGTATTAATTAATATCAATACCATTAGCTAGATGTCGACACTTTTAAATAATGTGTAATGGACTAAATGGACGAACTGACGCGCCTAAGACGCCTTCACACCTGCCAGTTGTGCGCCGCGTTAAGGCAGCGGATGCCCTGGCCGCCCGTGGAGCCCATGGCGCAGGTGT
Source organism: Eudorina sp. 2006-703-Eu-15 (assembly GCA_003117195.1). NCBI lineage: Eukaryota > Viridiplantae > Chlorophyta > Chlorophyceae > Chlamydomonadales > Volvocaceae > Eudorina > Eudorina sp. 2006-703-Eu-15. Next base: position 3,156 of record BDSI01000247.1, read on the forward strand.
GGTCGCATTGGTCCGGCAGGTCGCAACCACCGGGTACGTTGGCGTGGGCCATGCCGTAGTTGTGACCGAGCTCGTGGAACAGAAACTCAAGTAGCTCCCTCGCATCATTTCGGTGGGCATCCATACCATGCTCCAGCCCCAGTCGTTGACATCAGTTTTATAGGTTGATAAGCGGCCAAATGATCCGAGACCGCCCCAGCCGCCGCAGCCTGCAAGAATATAAAAAACAGCCGAGGGCCAAAGTAGCTCGCATGAGTCGGTCGGCGCCAGAATAACTAACTGCTTCATCTAGCCACGCCGAGGGGCAGTGCGTACGTACCTTCAACTTTTGCCGAGAACTCCGAAGGGAGAATCATGACGTGGTGGTGATAATCGGCCGGGTATATACCCCTTTCCATCGCCCGGTTATCCATCCAGTACTGCCACTTATGAAGGTTTTCATTGCGGCAGGTGTCTGTTGTGAAGTTGTTCCCGCTGGCGAAGGAGAACGGGATGTCCGGCCTGCCGCTGCAGGGGATCTGCACCGGGCCAGCACCTTGAGGTTGGAGGGGGCCAGGGTGACCTGGCCGTTGCTGCAGGTGTCGTAGTAGCCAGCCAGTGAGCGTCCCTGGTCGATCCCCTTGCCCGTCAGAAACAGATCTGTGACTGACTGCGAGTTAGTTGGAGCAAGGGCGGGTCCAAAGAGCGTGGGGAAGTGTTGTTTTACGTCTGGCATATTAGCCTGATTCCTACGTACCCGAATTTTGGCAACTAGCTCATACATGCATAGTGTGTATGTGGTGCATGGATCCACGCACGCGCGCAGCGATCCCTACCGAGCCGCCAAAGAAAGAAATGCTATGACACGCAATAATGCTCTAACAAGAACGGCCGGAAGTTGGGCACGCACGTAACATATATAGAGTGTTCGTTCGCCCATCTATCGTGGGGTACCTGACGGCGGCCCTACATTCCTAATTAGGAACATGTTTCATCTGCTATTGCGTGCGTGTGTGGCGATACACACGCAGGCAGGCCCGCCGCAAGCAAGGCTGCGGAAACTTGAGACGATGATGTCACCGCTGCTGCTCACGCACCTGGGGTGTCATGGTCGCCGGCTTGCTGTAACCACAGATATCCACGATGTAGACCAGGATTCGGACCTGGGTGGGTGTGGTAATCGTCTCACCCAGCAGCGCCCGACGCCCCGCTGCTGGCCCGCCTCGAGCCTCTTTGGTGGCTACTGCTGCGAGCTGTGGGACAGCGCACGATTGTACGACACCGTCCACGATCCGATCGTACGACACATCCACGAGCGTGTCTATGGGAACCGCGTCCTCCGAGATCTGGGCGCAGAAGGTCAGGCGGTAGATGGTGCCACTGCCCGCTTCGTTCAAGTAGTAAGAAAGGCCATCAGATACACCAGGTAACTCCAGCGAGCTGATCGATCCCGTGACAATGCCCGGCTTGTTGCTTTGCAGGACTTGGGCACTCGCACCGCTGAGCAGCAACAGCGATGTCGCGACCAGGAAGAGGCTGCTTGAGAGCATGCCCGATGAACACGACCGAGCAGGCCGTCGCGCCATCGCGCCTTTTGAACTATTTAAGAGTTGCACACGGCAAGGATAATTCCAGAAAAACCTTCAATGGCGCTGTAGGTTTTTAAAGTTTCGTTGTTTGTTTATATATGCGGCGAATACAAAATAAGCGTGAATTCGTGTAATTCGTGGTATAGGACTGTCTTATCTACCTCTCTGCTATTGGTTTTCTGCGTTCACGATCAGAATGGTAAATATGCGAATATGTATTACGTAGTGTTACACGGGCTACACTATTTATACGCCTGCACCTGCCCGTTGGAGTGTCGTTTTGCGGGAAGTACGGCCTGCCTGACTCACACTTGGCCAAGCGACCCGTGCACGTGTCGTTTGAGTTACGCACGGGCACTTCGCTAGATTACGTACTCATACCTAGCTACCTGCTGCCGATGACTAGTCTGCCAGTATATACTGTCACGCTTATGAGTATTATGAGTCATCGACATGTAATGCGTGTATGTAGTGTATGCGTGCGTCCTGTCGGTTGAATGGGCGATATAACGGACAATCCAACCTACCGACGGCAGGACGTATATTACAAGGTTTAACCTCACACATTCTCGCTCGTCTGTGCTGTATGTGTATTACCACAGGGCTTCCGCCTATGTAATTTTTTGTTAGTATCTATCAACAAAGGGTTGCCTGCTTGGTGCGTTGGTGCCTGTTGGTGGCTGTTCCCTCGGGGATTTTAGTTGTGCCTCTAGTGCCTCGGTGTGTGTATCGCGTGTTGCGACCGCACGGTTCTGCAAATAATTGAAACGTACGAGGAATCTCAAAATTATATGTTCTGATATATAATATACCACCGGTAATGTGATTTTGCAGCAGTATGGCTCCCAAGGCGCACTGCGTGGTCGTCACCACTTGTAGCAAGCACGCAAACCAGCAGCGCCTCAGGTTCCGTGCGGACGGCATGCACTACATGCACCCATACGCACGTGTGTTGGCTGCGAGCGGGCTGCGGGAACGTATTTCAGCTATCTAGCCGGTCTAATGCTTATATTAATAGCATGTCAAGTAATGTGCGCCTACAGTACCTACAGCAGCAGGGACAGCAGCAGCCGTCACTACCGGCGCAGCTACGTGTTGCTGACGCTTGCGTAAATGATCATTTATTTAACGAACCATCCAGCACTAACCCGGTAGCAAGTAAGCGGGCAAAGGGACCACGAGAGAAGCGGTCGGTAAATAGTAAGCAAGTAAGCCTAGCGAGCACTGTATGTAGGAAAACTATTAGGGAGATGCATGTCCAGTGCAATCAACGCACCTATCATGAAATAGGTACCGTATTCCCAAAGCGCTCAATGAATGTACGTAGAGGAAGTCGGTCGGTCCCAGTGCGTGGGCGGCCATACATGCTGAACGAAGCCACGAGTCCCGGTACTCAAACCACTCCGCAGTGCGTGGAACTGGATACGCTACTCGAAATTAACACCCTCATTCCACGTGGAAGGTCCGACTGGCTAGACTGGCGTGGTCCGTCCACGTCAACGCACGCCAGCACTACGTACCGACCAGCACATGATGGACGGTGTGGAGTCGGTGTCGAGTCCATTTGTCATGCATGCATGAGGACCAGGTGATGAAACTCACATGACCTGGGGGGCGTACCACGGGGGCCCATCCACACGATTCGTGGCACTGCAGATAGATACCGTGGGAGCACGGGGCGCAGGGGACTCCATCCAGCGTTTCGGGATAATATTCGGGAACGGCAAGGGAACACAGTGGGAACGGGAATGAGAACGACGGAACACAGTAGTCGGAACGAAAACGGGAACACCACGTGCATGGGAACGGGACGTACGGAATGGGAACAAACTTGTATAGCTTTATTTAAATAATGCTATATATGAACAGGGCTGCCCATCCAGAGTCCGAGCGAACCTAACGCGTGCCAGGCATTGTGCCTCATGCGCATGCCACACGCACCATCCAACCAGGCGATCATCAAGGTTAACAGCAGCAGTAGTAGTGAGCGGAAAATGAAGGCGCAGGTTTCCCCGACTGGTTGAATGATGTAGGTAATAATGTAGGTAGACTGATGGTGAAGACAGGTACCATCACCTTCGTTCTCCACATACGGGCTCGCTGCCGCCGCCGCCCTGTTGCAGATAAACCGTCATTCGGCAACAGTTGCGCTTTGTATGCGTTGATTTATTTATCTTCTGCAAGATTTATCCTTGCGAGCGTAGTACGTTGAATAATGTACGTACTATACCGTCCAGTGTTGCTATCTTCCAAAACGGGGAAATAAAATTCCGCAGGTTTCCGGCCTGTCGCCAGTAGCCAAAAAACCTTTGGCAGGGCAGATTTTGGGGGGCTTCCGAGGTGCCAGGAAATAAAAACCTCCGAGGCAGGCCGGAAATATTTCTGCGTGTTTCGACAGCAGGGCCACTGCTACCACAGCTACAACATAGATTCTCAGTCTTGGAGCCCTGAAGCGCGCTTTCCTTGCGTCGCGGATGCATGTGGGAGAGTAATCAGGAGTTGGGGACACGGCATCAGAGTGTGTTTTGGCGGTAGACAGGTGTACGATGCAGAAATTGCCCCTGCGCCTGCAGATTTCCAGGCCCTTTTGGTAGTCTGGAAAATAGTTCCCTATGGCATAAACAGGTCGGTTACCGGTCGGTAGCAAAGTCGGTTACCGGGGGGTCGGGATTGGGTCGTTTTGGGGTCGGTTACCCGTCGGCTCGGTTACTGGGTGGGGTCGGTTACCGACCTGGGGGGGGTCGGTAACTGGGGGCTCGGTAACCGAGCCTCGTAAGTTTCCGAGCCCCTAGGTAACCGACCCCCCCCCCAGGTCGGTAACCGACCCCACCCAGTAACCGAGCCGACGGGTAACCGACCCAAAAACGACCCAATCCCGACCCCCCGGTAACCGACCCCAAAGCCCGGTAAACGAGCCCCCCATGGTCAGTAACCGATCGATAGCTGGGGTACTGTGTATGAAAGCATCATCCAAAATGTTACAGAAGCACCGGTATATAGGGGCCTGTCCACGCGGTCCACACCCGGTCATGTGTCCTGTCCACGCTGTCCACGCCATCCACGCAGCTGTGTCCACGCTGTCCACGCCCGGTCATGTGGTGCTGTCCACGCTATCAACGCCCATCCACGCGGCCCTGTCCACGCTTTCCACGCCCGCTCATGTTGTCCTGTCCACGCTGTCCACGCCAACTCATGTGGTCCTGCCTGTCCACACTATCAACACCCATTCATGCGCCCATATCAACGCTGCCAACAAACACCCAGCCAAGCGGACCTGTCCATGCTGTCCACGCACCGCTGCATACATCAAATGTTGTTATGTGAATTCCCAACATAGCGCATTACCCAGCATGTCAACCCTGCCAGTCTCAGTGTAAGTGGGCTTCTTCTGGTTACCCGTCTAACGTCACAGACATGCCCCTCTACCACTTCACCCCGCCGCTGTGCGCTTCTTCCTTGTCTCCCCACTCCCACCCCGGCCATCTGCCCTCCCACTGGAACCCGGCTTGCCCTGCACCATTCCCCCTCCTCCCTTACCCCGGCGTTTAGCCGCCCGATTAACCTCCTCAACTTTCCTTGCCTCATCTCTGTCACCGCCATCACTGCTGCTGCTCCCGCTCGTACTGAACAAAGCGTCACTGTCCTCCCTAGTGGGAGGCATGTTGTAGGGCTACCATAAGTGGAGCCCCGACCCCCAGTGTTCCCGGTGGTGTCTCTATCTGCCATCTCCACCTCAACGCAGCCTCCACTGGAGGTGGCACCTATTCACCAATGCGATCCACATCCAACCATGCCTTCACACATCCCTGCCTCTTAAAAGGCCCTTCATCACGTGCACCCATGCCCGACATAGTCTAAGATGTGCACATACACACCAGTATGCACCAACTGGCCGCCTTGCTTAAGCCTTGCTTAGCCGCTCGCCCCCGCAGCTGCTGTGCTCCACAAGTGCTCCCCCATCCAGCAGCCACGCCAGCCTCTCCTGGGGAGAAAGGTGGTTGTAAAGCTATCACTGACAGACTAACAACGTTGTGCAAATAACGTTAAGTACAGTTACTCAGAGTAGCAAAAAGAGGACTACGACTATCTATCGAACGAAGTCCCACAAGCCTATCATCCCTAGCAGGTCGCATTAACTAAAATCAAATCCTATTTAAGGCAAGCGTCACTTTGGGCTGTGCAGCCTAATGTTTGCAGAACGGCGCTTGCTCCCGGAGTGGTCGTCTCGCACCATGTAGCTTTCATGTCATTCGTCTGTAATACTAGTAATACAAACAGAGCATCGGCAGCATTTGTCCTGTTAGCGGGGGTAGCCGAACCCATCGATGCAACAGGCAACAAAGCAGCAAAACGGCGAACCCAAAGCTCCAGCACATCAACGTAGTTACATCCTCACCAGAATGTGTAGTCTCATTCCAATAAACAAACCATGCTATCAGTCTATCTGTACTATTCTTACGCTTGCAAAGCCAGCCCCAAGAGTCATTGCTGCTATTACATGTGCCACGCATTGGTTCATCGATCCTTGTCCCCGTGCGTGGACAGTGTGGACATGCGCATGGAGCCAGGCCTGCACAGCTTGCCCCATCCTTCCTCCGCCGTCCCCGTGGCACCCATACCAGCGACACCTCACCTGGGGTGCTAGCTGCCGCAGGCCCTGCTCGCCCAGCGCCAGCGCCAACGACGCAGCTGTTGGTCACTGCACCCATGACACCGCCCGGCGCGCCGCCCGAGCCGCCGCCCTGCCCACCCTACAGCGGACGAAGGGCGCCGCTCTCCGTTCGCGAACAGCGCGGAAGTATGTGTGCAAGGGCGCGGCGAGTGCTCACACCCGCGTGCATGGACAGTGTGGACAGCCTCGGGCCCCCTCCCCCCTTCTCATAGCGCACGAGTGAATGGTGCCCGCAGGGACAGGTCATTGCTGCTATTACATGTGCCACGCATTGGTTCATCGATCCTTGTCCCCGTGCGTGGACAGTGTGGACATGCGCATGGAGCCAGGCCTGCACAGCTTGCCCCATCCTTCCCCCGCCGTCCCCGTGGCACCCATACCAGTGACACCTCACCTGGGGTGCTAGCTGCCGCAGGCCCTGCTCGCCCAGCGCCAGCGCCAGATACTGCACTTGGCTGAGCCTCTGTACCCCTCGAGCGCCACAGCAGGAAGTGTGTCCTCCTTCTTCTCATCTAACTTGGACAGCTTTCACGGTGCCTTCCTTGAGATCAGGATGCGACGCTATTCTGTGAATTTCAAGGCAATTATCTCGGTCGCACAGGTGCTTGTCACAACCATAATTGGTTATAACCTTAGGTCTGTTATCTGATCCGTGACAGTCGGGGTTAGCGCAGCGGCCCCTCGCTGCCATTAACACGGGAAATTGTCGGTTGTAGTGGCATTCACTGTGAGCAATACTACTGCTGGATAGCTAGACTATAACTTAGCAAAGTTTTCCGACTAAGACATTCCACCAGGGACACTTGGTTGTTGCGACCCATTGTACGGTCAACATTCCTGTAATAGTTTGTTGCCCTACGAACTGGCAACCAATATGCGTCATTAACAATTAAATAAACATAGGTTTGAACTACTTAACTATGATTTAACGGGGTCGGTTACCGAGTGCTGAGTTGGGTCGGTTGGGACCTTGTCCGACTACAGGGTGAGCAATGCCTTGATAAATTGCTCCCATGGGGATTGGCAAACGATAACATTCACAAACATGATAGTAAAGGCATTTGCGAAAAGTTGGGTTCGGTTACCGGGACCGGTTACCGACTATCTACCGAGGAGGCCGGTTCGGGCACTGCCCTTTGGGGTCCCGACCGAGGTGCCCCACCGCCCAGTAACCGACCCAGGGGGGTCGGTAGGCCGACCCCGGAAGGTCGGTAACCGGGGGGTAACCGGGGTGTTTTATGCCATAGGGGTTGGCAGGGCAGATTTCCGGCTCTCCACAGCGTCAAATAAATGAAATCTCGCAGGTTTCTTGGGGTCCGGGAAATAAAATATTTCCGGGTTTTTGGCCCGTAAATATTTTTTTATTTAAGATAGCAACACTGATACCGTCGTGTCACGATTTGTCGTGATGAACGTTGAATTTGCAGACGCCGACGGACCCCGCCGTGTGCACTCGTATGTTCACTTTTCGTCTTGCCTGCCTTGGGGCCCGGTCGGTGCTACCTGGTAACTCCGCTTTGCGCGTGTGCGTGCGCCCGGTACAGGCGGGCGCACTGTACCGACGCGCGACTTTATTTGGTGATGTTTTGAGTATAATTGACAAGGTTTTGCCCTTGATGCTTAGGTAGCCTATGTTACTTCGTTACTTACGACGAGTTGGCGCATCTTCTTTAAGGCACGCACCACGCATGTGAAACCATGACGGAGCTGATTGTTTGCTTGTAACAAACGCGGCTTGTGTATTTATTTGAGCCTTTCGCCTTAGCCTGTGTATCTCTAAGGCTTGGAAACGTTCAGCTCGGAAGCCAGTTCGACACGCAGCAGCTCATCGTCGATCGTGATTTACAACGAACACCTTGAACACCTTGCATACATGTTAATGCGCGCATGCACATGTATAACATATATGATACGCTCATGCATGCATCTAGCATCAGATATGACGAAGGAGAAGAAAATAAAACCGTCCAGACGTATTTACGGCATTTAATGAATATATAAATTATTCTATGAAGAAGAGCGAAAGCCATGCGGAGTGCAAAAAAATAAATTACGCGGCGCCGCCAGCGTCAAGAACAACGCATCCCCCCCTAGGTATAGTCCCAATAGTTTCAAGTAGTTGATGTAGTATAAGTCGAACAGCAATCATAGCTGTACGTATAACTATGTATGTTGTTGTTAATCAAGGAATTTCATGCCAACGCAAAAGCATGCATGGCGAAAGTAAACAATGGTAAGCGTGTGGTGCGACAGCGATTGCCTGCGTGCAATAAACTAAACGCGAATCAATTTCGTTCTTAAACCACCACAAACCAACCAACCAACGCTGCGCAGCATGTCATGCCAAATCAACAGAAGCCACAGCTGACCCGACATGCATTTGTACAAGCCTGTACTACCTGTACACACCGCGCGCGTATCTAATAATGCATATGATTGCTCTTACTTCCGATGCGTACTACGTACATATGTATTTATGTTTCGGATTCAATTAAGGCGTTATTATTAATTAAAAAGACTTTCTAATAGAAAGCCCTCAGTCGTCTTGTGGGTGGCGGCGGCCGGTTGGGAGAGGGTTGCACAGGCGGCCGGGGCGCCAGCGGGCGCGGCGGTGGGCGTGGCGGGCGCGGTGGCCGCGAGGGCGGGGGCGGCGAGGGGGACGGCGGGGGCGGCGGCGGCGGGGGCGGCGGCGGCGGGGGCGAAGACGGCGGAGGTGGAGACGGCGGGGGCGGAGACGGTGGGCGCGGAGACGGCGGGGACGGAAACGGCGGGCGTGGAGACGGCGGGTACGGCGAAGGCCGGGGCGGCGACGGCGGGCGCGGAGACGGGGGGGGTCGTAATGGTGGGGGCGGCGTGGGCGGGCGCGGCGACGGCGGGGCGGCGACGGCGGGCGCGGGGACGGCGGACTGGGCGGGGACGGGCGCGGCGACGGCGGGGACGGAGACGGCGGACGCGGCGACAACGGGCGCGGCGATGGCGGGGACGGCGACGGCGGGCGCGGCGACGGTGGGGACGGCGACGGCGGGCGCGGCAACGGTGGGGACGGCGACGGCGGGTGCGGCGACGACGGCGGGGATGGCGACGGCGGGAGTGGGGACGGGGGCGCAGACGGCGGGAGCGGAGACGGCGGCGGCGGGGGTGGCGACGGCCGGCGCGGAGACGGCGGGGGCGGCGAAGGCGGGAGCGGCGACGGCGGCAAAATGGGTGGCATGGGAGACGGCGGAGGTAACGGGGACGGCGGCCTTGGTGGAGGGCTGGGCGGGTATGGCGGATGCGGGTTCCGGCAGTTGGGGTCCTTTGCATCCGGAGTGAAATCGCAATCGTCGTCCAGACCATCAGAGCAGTTTGACTCAAAGCTCGCCCTGCGGCGGCAGATGCGCACGGTGGCGCCCTTGACGGCATCCCAGCTGTCGAAGCGGACCACGATGTTGCTGTTGGGGTCAGTCCACGTGCTCCCCACACGGATTTCGCCCACATGAACCGTCCTTTTGGCGGGGTACATGTCGTGGCCGTCATAGTTGTGCATCAGCACATACGGCACGTTGTCCTCCCCATTTAGCCACGCGAGGTCGTAGGGGTAGACGTTGATGCGCGCCGACAGGAACAGGCGCTGTCCCCGGCCATACCGGCGCCCGTGATCAGGACGCTGCTGCTGCGTGTGCTGAGTTGGGGGGGAATGGTGGCGATGGTGTAGTTGCCAGGAGCGAGGCTGTCGTCATTGAGGGTGAGGAAGGGCCCGCCCCAGCCGACCTGTGCGCAATGTGGGATGGTAAGTATGTCAAGAATGGCAGGTCCGTGTAAATTATCAGTAGGGTACATAGATAGATATGTGAGCAGGTCGGATGTAGCATCACGTATGGATGGCGTAATTACGCCCGGCTGTATATATACAACGCCTATATACGTCCGGGCGGAATTACTGCATAGCCATACCAGCAAGGGAAGCCTTTGATGCTCAGTAGGCTAAGCGGGCCGAGCGTCCTGCTCCCTTAATGCACGGCAACTAGGGTTTGGACATAGTATTAATTAATATCAATACCATTAGCTAGATGTCGACACTTTTAAATAATGTGTAATGGACTAAATGGACGAACTGACGCGCCTAAGACGCCTTCACACCTGCCAGTTGTGCGCCGCGTTAAGGCAGCGGATGCCCTGGCCGCCCGTGGAGCCCATGGCGCAGGTGTGGTCGCATTGGTCCGGCAGGTCGCAACCACCGGGTACGTTGGCGTGGGCCATGCCGTAGTTGTGACCGAGCTCGTGGAACAGAAACTCAAGTAGCTCCCCTCGCATCATTTCGGTGGGCATCCATACCATGCTCCAGCCCCAGTCGTTGACATCAGTTTTATAGGTTGATAAGCGGCCAAATGATCCGAGACCGCCCCAGCCGCCGCAGCCTGCAAGAATATAAAAAACAGCCGAGGGCCAAAGTAGCTCGCATGAGTCGGTCGGCGCCAGAATAACTAACTGCTTCATCTAGCCACGCCGAGGGGCAGTGCGTACGTACCTTCAACTTTTGCCGAGAACTCCGAAGGGAGAATCATGACGTGGTGGTGATAATCGGCCGGGTATATACCCCTTTCCATCGCCCGGTTATCCATCCAGTACTGCCACTTATGAAGGTTTTCATTGCGGCAGGTGTCTGTTGTGAAGTTGTTCCCGCTGGCGAAGGAGAACGGGATGTCCGGCCTGCCGCTGCAGGGGATCTGCACCGGGCCCAGCACCTTGAGGTTGGAGGGGGCCAGGGTGACCTGGCCGTTGCTGCAGGTGTCGTAGTAGCCAGCCAGTGAGCGTCCCTGGTCGATCCCCTTGCCCGTCAGAAACAGATCTGTGACTGACTGCGAGTTAGTTGGAGCAAGGGCGGGTCCAAAGAGCGTGGGGAAGTGTTGTTTTACGTCTGGCATATTAGCCTGATTCCTACGTACCCGAATTTTGGCAACTAGCTCATACATGCATAGTGTGTATGTGGTGCATGGATCCACGCACGCGCGCAGCGATCCCTACCGAGCCGCCAAAGAAAGAAATGCTATGACACGCAATAATGCTCTAACAAGAACGGCCGGAAGTTGGGCACGCACGTAACATATATAGAGTGTTCGTTCGCCCATCTATCGTGGGGTACCTGACGGCGGCCCTACATTCCTAATTAGGAACATGTTTCATCTGCTATTGCGTGCGTGTGTGGCGATACACACGCAGGCAGGCCCGCCGCAAGCAAGGCTGCGGAAACTTGAGACGATGATGTCACCGCTGCTGCTCACGCACCTGGGGTGTCATGGTCGCCGGCTTGCTGTAACCACAGATATCCACGATGTAGACCAGGATTCGGACCTGGGTGGGTGTGGTAATCGTCTCACCCAGCAGCGCCCGACGCCCCGCTGCTGGCCCGCCTCGAGCCTCTTTGGTGGCTACTGCTGCGAGCTGTGGGACAGCGCACGATTGTACGACACCGTCCACGATCCGATCGTACGACACATCCACGAGCGTGTCTATGGGAACCGCGTCCTCCGAGATCTGGGCGCAGAAGGTCAGGCGGTAGATGGTGCCACTGCCCGCTTCGTTCAAGTAGTAAGAAAGGCCATCAGATACACCAGGTAACTCCAGCGAGCTGATCGATCCCGTGACAATGCCCGGCTTGTTGCTTTGCAGGACTTGGGCACTCGCACCGCTGAGCAGCAACAGCGATGTCGCGACCAGGAAGAGGCTGCTTGAGAGCATGCCCGATGAACACGACCGAGCAGGCCGTCGCGCCATCGCGCCTTTTGAACTATTTAAGAGTTGCACACGGCAAGGATAATTCCAGAAAAACCTTCAATGGCGCTGTAGGTTTTTAAAGTTTCGTTGTTTGTTTATATATGCGGCGAATACAAAATAAGCGTGAATTCGTGTAATTCGTGGTATAGGACTGTCTTATCTACCTCTCTGCTATTGGTTTTCTGCGTTCACGATCAGAATGGTAAATATGCGAATATGTATTACGTAGTGTTACACGGGCTACACTATTTATACGCCTGCACCTGCCCGTTGGAGTGTCGTTTTGCGGGAAGTACGGCCTGCCTGACTCACACTTGGCCAAGCGACCCGTGCACGTGTCGTTTGAGTTACGCACGGGCACTTCGCTAGATTACGTACTCATACCTAGCTACCTGCTGCCGATGACTAGTCTGCCAGTATATACTGTCACGCTTATGAGTATTATGAGTCATCGACATGTAATGCGTGTATGTAGTGTATGCGTGCGTCCTGTCGGTTGAATGGGCGATATAACGGACAATCCAACCTACCGACGGCAGGACGTATATTACAAGGTTTAACCTCACACATTCTCGCTCGTCTGTGCTGTATGTGTATTACCACAGGGCTTCCGCCTATGTAATTTTTTGTTAGTATCTATCAACAAAGGGTTGCCTGCTTGGTGCGTTGGTGCCTGTTGGTGGCTGTTCCCTCGGGGATTTTAGTTGTGCCTCTAGTGCCTCGGTGTGTGTATCGCGTGTTGCGACCGCACGGTTCTGCAAATAATTGAAACGTACGAGGAATCTCAAAATTATATGTTCTGATATATAATATACCACCGGTAATGTGATTTTGCAGCAGTATGGCTCCCAAGGCGCACTGCGTGGTCGTCACCACTTGTAGCAAGCACGCAAACCAGCAGCGCCTCAGGTTCCGTGCGGACGGCATGCACTACATGCACCCATACGCACGTGTGTTGGCTGCGAGCGGGCTGCGGGAACGTATTTCAGCTATCTAGCCGGTCTAATGCTTATATTAATAGCATGTCAAGTAATGTGCGCCTACAGTACCTACAGCAGCAGGGACAGCAGCAGCCGTCACTACCGGCGCAGCTACGTGTTGCTGACGCTTGCGTAAATGATCATTTATTTAACGAACCATCCAGCACTAACCCCGGTAGCAAGTAAGCGGGCAAAGGGACCCACGAGAGAAGCGGTCGGTAAATAGTAAGCAAGTAAGCCTAGCGAGCACTGTATGTAGGAAAACTATTAGGGAGATGCATGTCCAGTGCAATCAACGCACCTATCATGAAATAGGTACCGTATTCCCAAAGCGCTCAATGAATGTACGTAGAGGAAGTCGGTCGGTCCCAGTGCGTGGGCGGCCATACATGCTGAACGAAGCCACGAGTCCCGGGCACCTTCCAGCAGGCAGGTACTCAAACCACTCCGCAGTGCGTGGAACTGGATACGCTACTCGAAATTAACACCCTCATTCCACGTGGAAGGTCCGACTGGCTAGACTGGCGTGGTCCGTCCACGTCAACGCACGCCCAGCACTACGTACCGACCAGCACATGATGGACGGTGTGGAGTCGGTGTCGAGTCCATTTGTCATGCATGCATGAGGACCAGGTGATGAAACTCACATGACCTGGGGGGGCGTACCACGGGGGGCCCATCCACACGATTCGTGGCACTGCAGATAGATACCGTGGGAGCACGGGGCGCAGGGGACTCCATCCAGCGTTTCGGGATAATATTCGGGAACGGCAAGGGGAACACAGTGGGAACGGGAATGAGAACGACGGAACACAGTAGTCGGAACGAAAACGGGAACACCACGTGCATGGGAACGGGACGTACGGGAATGGGAACAAACTTGTATAGCTTTATTTAAATAATGCTATATATGAACAGGGCTGCCCATCCAGAGTCCGAGCGAACCTAACGCATGCCAGGCATTGTGCCTCATGCGCATGCCACACGCACCATCCAACCAGGCGATCATCAAGGTTAACAGCAGCAGTAGTAGTGAGCGGAAAATGAAGGCGCAGGTTTCCCCGACTGGTTGAATGATGTAGGTAATAATGTAGGTAGACTGATGGTGAAGACAGGTACCATCACCTTCGTTCTCCACATACGGGCTCGCTGCCGCCGCCGCCCTGTTGCAGATAAACCGTCATTCGGCAACAGTTGCGCTTTGTATGCGTTGATTTATTTATCTTCTGCAAGATTTATCCTTGCGAGCGTAGTACGTTGAATAATGTACGTACTATACCGTCCAGTGTTGCTATCTTCCAAAACGGGGAAATAAAATTCCGCAGGTTTCCGGCCTGTCGCCAGTAGCCAAAAAACCTTTGGCAGGGCAGATTTTGGGGGGCTTCCGAGGTGCCAGGAAATAAAAACCTCCGAGGCAGGCCGGAAATATTTCTGCGTGTTTCGACAGCAGGGCCACTGCTACCACAGCTACAACATAGATTCTCAGTCTTGGAGCCCTGAAGCGCGCTTTCCTTGCGTCGCGGATGCATGTGGGAGAGTAATCAGGAGTTGGGGACACGGCATCAGAGTGTGTTTTGGCGGTAGACAGGTGTACGATGCAGAAATTGCCCCTGCGCCTGCAGATTTCCAGGCCCTTTTGGTAGTCTGGAAAATAGTTCGTTGGCAGGGCAGATTTCCGGCTCTCCACAGCGTCAAATAAATGAAATCTCGCAGGTTTCTTGGGGGTCCGGGAAATAAAATATTTCCGGGGTTTTGGCCCGTAAATATTTTTTTATTTAAGATAGCAACACTGATACCGTCGTGTCACGATTTGTCGTGATGAACGTTGAATTTGCAGACGCCGACGGACCCCGCCGTGTGCACTCGTATGTTCACTTTTCGTCTTGCCTGCCTTGGGGCCCGGTCGGTGCTACCTGGTAACTCCGCTTTGCGCGTGTGCGTGCGCCCGGTACAGGCGGGCGCACTGTACCGACGCGCGACTTTATTTGGTGATGTTTTGAGTATAATTGACAAGGTTTTGCCCTTGATGCTTAGGTAGCCTATGTTACTTCGTTACTTACGACGAGTTGGCGCATCTTCTTTAAGGCACGCACCACGCATGTGAAACCATGACGGAGCTGATTGTTTGCTTGTAACAAACGCGGCTTGTGTATTTATTTGAGCCTTTCGCCTTAGCCTGTGTATCTCTAAGGCTTGGAAACGTTCAGCTCGGAAGCCAGTTCGACACGCAGCAGCTCATCGTCGATCGTGATTTACAACGAACACCTTGAACACCTTGCATACATGTTAATGCGCGCATGCACATGTATAACATATATGATACGCTCATGCATGCATCTAGCATCAGATATGACGAAGGAGAAGAAAATAAAACCGTCCAGACGTATTTATAAATACCGTAATTACGGCATTTAATGAATATATAAATTATTCTATGAAGAAGAGCGAAAGCCATGCGGAGTGCAAAAAAATAAATTACGCGGCGCCGCCAGCGTCAAGAACAACGCATCCCCCCTAGGTATAGTCCCAATAGTTTCAAGTAGTTGATGTAGTATAAGTCGAACAGCAATCATAGCTGTACGTATAACTATGTATGTTGTTGTTAATCAAGGAATTTCATGCCAACGCAAAAGCATGCATGGCGAAAGTAAACAATGGTAAGCGTGTGGTGCGACAGCGATTGCCTGCGTGCAATAAACTAAACGCGAATCAATTTCGTTCTTAAACCACCACAAACCAACCAACCAACGCTGCGCAGCATGTCATGCCAAATCAACAGAAGCCACAGCTGACCCGACATGCATTTGTACAAGCCTGTACTACCTGTACACACCGCGCGCGTATCTAATAATGCATATGATTGCTCTTACTTCCGATGCGTACTACGTACATATGTATTTATGTTTCGGATTCAATTAAGGCGTTATTATTAATTAAAAAGACTTTCTAATAGAAAGCCCTCAGTCGTCTTGTGGGTGGCGGCGGCCGGTTGGGAGAGGGTTGCACAGGCGGCCGGGGCGCCAGCGGGCGCGGCGGTGGGCGTGGCGGGCGCGGTGTCGGAGGCGGCCGCGGTGGTCTAGATGGTGGTGAGGGGGGTGGAGGCGGGCGCGGCAGCGGCGGTGGGCGTGGCGACCGTGGTGGCCGCGAGGGCGGGGGCGGCGAGGGGGACGGCGGGGGCGGCGGCGGCGGGGGCGGCGGCGGCGGGGGCGAAGACGGCGGAGGTGGAGACGGCGGGGGCGGAGACGGTGGGCGCGGAGACGGCGGGGACGGAAACGGCGGGCGTGGAGACGGCGGGTACGGCGAAGGCCGGGGCGGCGACGGCGGGCGCGGAGACGGGGGGGGTCGTAATGGTGGGGGCGGCGTGGGCGGGCGCGGCGACGGCGGGGGCGGCGACGGCGGGCGCGGGGACGGCGGACTGGGCGGGGACGGGCGCGGCGACGGCGGGGACGGAGACGGCGGACGCGGCGACAACGGGCGCGGCGATGGCGGGGACGGCGACGGCGGGCGCGGCGACGGTGGGGACGGCGACGGCGGGCGCGGCAACGGTGGGGACGGCGACGGCGGGTGCGGCGACGACGGCGGGGACGGCGACGGCGGGAGTGGGGACGGGGGCGCAGACGGCGGGAGCGGAGACGGCGGCGGCGGGGGTGGCGACGGCCGGCGCGGAGACGGCGGGGGCGGCGAAGGCGGGAGCGGCGACGGCGGCAAAATGGGTGGCATGGGAGACGGCGGAGGTAACGGGGACGGCGGCCTTGGTGGAGGGCTGGGCGGGTATGGCGGATGCGGGTTCCGGCAGTTGGGGTCCTTTGCATCCGGAGTGAAATCGCAATCGTCGTCCAGACCATCAGAGCAGTTTGACTCAAAGCTCGCCCTGCGGCGGCAGATGCGCACGGTGGCGCCCTTGACGGCATCCCAGCTGTCGAAGCGGACCACGATGTTGCTGTTGGGGTCAGTCCACGTGCTCCCCACACGGATTTCGCCCACATGAACCGTCCTTTTGGCGGGGTACATGTCGTGGCCGTCGTAGTTGTGCATCAGCACATACGGCACGTTGTCATCCTTTTGTTCCCACGCGAGGTCGTAGGGGTAGACGTTGATGCGCGCGGACAGGACGATGCGCTGGCCAGCGGCCATACCGGCGCCCGTGATTATCGCGCTGCTGCTGCGTGTGCTGAGCTGCGGGGGAATGGTGGCAACGGTGTAGTTGCCAGGAGCGAGACTGTCGCCATTGAGGGTGAGGAAGGGCCCGCCCCAGCCGACCTGTGCGCAAGGTGGGACGGATGTATGTTAAGAATGGCAGGTCGGTGTACATAATCAGCAGCATGCAGCATAATCACGCACTGGCTTGTAGTGTATCCAATTTTAGTACGTAGTCACCATCATAATGTCTGTACGGTATGGTATATCGGTATTATTGATGTGAATCGCAACAGGGGATGGACGGCAGTCCATTCATCTATCCATGCTTACTTCACAGTAGTTTGATCCGCATTGACAGGGTAGCTATCTAGCAAAGAACGACTTGACGTTCTCTGCAGAGAACTCAGATGCATTTATTCTCACCTGCCAGTTGTGTGGCGCGTTGAGGCAGCGGATGCCCTGGCCGTAACTAGCGCCCATGGCGCAGGTGTGGTCGCATTGGTCCCCCAGATCGCAACCACCGGGTACGTCAGCGTGGGCCATGGCGTAGTTGTGTCCGATCTCGTGAAACAGGTACTCAGGCCGTCCCAAGTTGTCAGTGTTCATCCAGACCTTGCCCCAGCCCCAGTCGTTAACAGCCGTGCGTTGAGACGACCAGCGGCCCATCGTGGCCGTCCCGGCGAAGGCGTTGCAGCCTGCAAGTAAAACACGTACCCAAGGCTTACGTAAGCAAGTGTTTGGTACGGAGATGCAACAACCCGCCGAGGGCAAAACAAGTGCGTGCCGGTTGGCGCGAGTAGGCGTCCGTAGCAAGCAAGCACGTGCTTGGTACATAAATAAATGTAATAAGGACGGACTCTCGAAAAGTCCTCCGTGAATGCTGCGCATGAATGCTCGGCACCAGCTTTCTACATAGGGTATTTATTATACCCTGAAAGGCCTACGTCCTTACAGTAGAACTGTTAAGCACTGATTGTTACCTAATAGCTAGCTACCCGACGCTGATGCGCCGATCGATGTTTATTTTCTTTTGGTTTGTCGCGTGAGCGAGCGACCTACCTTCAACCATCTCCGGGAACGCAGGGGGGAGAACCATGACGTGGTGATGGTAATCGCCCCGGTCAACACCCTTGGACCTCGCCCATTCATCCGCCCAGTACTGCCACTTGAGAAGGTTGCCATTGCCGCAGGTGTTGGTGGTGAAGTTGTCCCCGTTCACCATACCGTTGCAGGGTATCCGCACCGGTCCTAACACCTTGACGTTCGACGGAAGCAACGACACCTGACCGTAGCTGCAAGTGTCGTAGTAGCCAGCCAGTGAGCGGCCCCTGTCCATCCCCTTGCCCGTCAGAAGCAGGTTTGTGACTTGCTGCATGAACGAACCGGGGAGCGGGGAGCGGGGGAGGAGTAGCGTGGCAAAGTGGCTTGATTTATTTGACAGACAAAATCGCAGTTGCATACACGCACATACATTGTGTTAAAACAAGAAATGATTAGGGTTTCATAATACAAATATTTTGATTATGATTAAAAGTTTTGTTATTAGAATTTCATAAATAATATGATTCGAACAACATCATAATATATTATTATCCCCATCAGCATTATATACATAATCATCTACGCCGATCTACGCCATCATAATTTGCCCGCGTGCTCACCTCGGGTGTCCACGTCGCAGGCCTGCTGTGACCACAGATATCCACGATGTAGACCAGGATTCGGACCTGGGTGGGCGTGGTAATCGTCTCACCCAGCAGCGCCCGACGCCGCGCTGCTGGCCCGCCTCGCGCCTCTTTTGTGGCTGATGCTGCGAGCTGCGGGGCAGCGCACGAATGAACGACACCGTCCACGATCCGATCGTACGACACGTCCACGAGCGTGTCTATGGGAACCGCGTCCTCCGAGATCTGGGCGCAGAAGGCCAGGCGGTAGATGGTGCCACTGCCCGCTTCGTTCAAGTAGTAAGAAAGGACACCAGGTAACTCCAGCGAGCTGATCGATCCCGTGACAATGCCCGGCTTGTTGCTTTGCAGGACTTGGGTACTCGCACCGCTGAGCAGCAACAGCGATGTTGCGACCAGCAGGAAGAGCGTGCCCTTCGAACACGACCAAGCAGGCCGTCGGGCCATCGCTTTTGTCGAGTAGCAACCACAGAAGTACACAAGATTAAAAATATTAATCAGCAGCGTAAAATGTAAAAGATAATGAAAGGAATTAATCAAAAGTTGATCCTATTGTGAGTTGGATAACTAGTTTGCGGACTTTGTTAGTCAGTGTGAATATTGCGTTTATTTGTATTGATGAATCGCATATGTATAGGTCGACCGCTGTACAGCCTGCCGTGATATCAATGGGCTCACGAACTAGATATGGAGACTGATAATTGACGATGCCAAGAGTTGCGCGAATTTATACGCCCACACGTGCCCGCAAGAGTGTCGTTTTGCGGGACCGACGGTACGGAGCACCCTTGGCCAAGCGACTCACGTGTCGTTTCAGGCATGGCATGCACGGGCACTCACTTAGCTAGATTACTCATATCCATTGCATAGTGAGATATCGCTTTAATATTATTATGTTACTCATTAAATTCATTCCTAAATCATAAACGCTGAGTTTTAATCGCATTTGTAGTTGCCTAGTTACTGGGCTGGATACGGATGGGGCCGCTAATAAGCTCGCGTGGCGGTGAGACAACGCAGTTTCCAAAAGCTTCAGGCATGCATGTTGCCCATTGCTCGTATTATAATTATTCGTATACGATAAACGATATATCATTCCCATGTGGGACATATTGCTTCCAGCTGTTCTAGCTGTTTCTCAGGTTTAGATTTTTTGCCCGTCGTTGACCGTATGTAAACAGTGCAGTTCGCTCGTGTGCGCGGGCGGAATTTCGATACTGGCATTACCAACGAGGGCTAGCTAGCTCTGCAAGCATCCATCACTATGTTACCCCCGCCCAGGACGGACTAGACGGACCGCGTCCCACTCCTGACCTATCTGCGTGGTGGGCTTGTACGTATGGCTGGCCGCCGAAATTATTTACGTCGATTGGGGTGGCGGCGAGTGGGCACGCAGACCTCCTCGTCCGCAGCAGAAGACGACCTTTGCCGAATCATTACGTGTAACCCCACGTAATAGTTTGCGGGGCCTGCTGGCATGCATGGCGTGACTTGGACAGATTAGACAGATGGAGCTGATAGCACAAGCGCCGGCCCCTTGGACAATGCGCCAGTCTGGAGTTTTTTGGAGTCGTCTAGCTACAGGAGTTTCATCGTGTAGCAGCTGGCCGCGCAGCAGCGGACCGCCGCGCGCCGGGTAGCTAGTAGACCGACAGCGCGCGCAGGCTTCCTGCGTGCACATCCGGCGGTCGGGCTGGGCTGCGACGGACTTGATGAGCGAGCTCTTTCGTACGTCTGTTATTCTGTAGGCCGTATATACTCAGTGTCGCGACTGTGTATTACACGTACGGCCGTGTATGCAAAGTTATTACCCGTATATATAATATATGCGCTATTATGCTATTATGCTATTATGCTGTTATGCTATTATGCTATTATGCTGTTATGCTATTATGCTGTTATGCTGTTATGCTATTATGCTATTATGCTATTATGCTATTATGCTATTATGCTATTATGCTATTATCCGAGGGTATAGACACGGTCGAATATATCGCGTGTCAGATCACAGCGCAAGGCAAAAAGAAAAGAGAAGAAGAAAGAAAGGAAGATTACTCTCGGACCGCTAAGCCCAATCGTGTGTTGGGAGGAGGCTGCTGATTTTAGTGTTGGGAGTCGGCATTATTGGTCACCAGTACGTACATTCGTTCACGCAGGGATAGTCCGCCTGCGGCCCGCCCCCAGAAGGCATCTACCCCATCCAAGCAAGCCTACGAAACCACATTCTCTGTGTTCCTTGGTATGTGGCCGGACCCATTGGCCCGACCCGCTTGCCGCACACATCTCTGGCTATCCCTTCAACCGTGGCATATATTAGGCTATTATTCATGTATATACACCGGGGGCGGACTCGGACCCGACTGAAGAGCCGGGCTATCCATCCGCTCCAAGAGGTAGGGTACCCTTTATTAGTCAGATAAAGGATGAAAAGCATACATCTTTTGTTAGGCTGTCCTTTGAACGGCACTATTTGCGCGAAATAGGTTTTTCCTTGCTCGGTTCACTACCATGCTGGAAGCAAGTCAGCCACGCGTGGCCTGGGACGGACGACGGACACGGCTCGGTTAGCAAGCAAGTCTCCCTCCTGGAGCGCACGCATGTGGATCCATCGCAACTCATTCAGTCGTTATCTTCGGACGGTATTTAGTAGTCTCCTTCGGCAAACTACCGCTGCACCCTTGCCGGCCGAACTCAGAAAAATTCCCGGAGACCCGACCATCACATTCAGGGCTCACGCGCCCGGGCACCGTACCCAACCCTCTCCCTGGCGACTACATCACCCGGTACATGCGGCCTGCTGGGATGCAAAACCCTGACAAGAACGCGCGCCCCGACCCAGTAAACACCCATCCCGAACCCACAAGGCACGAGGCGCAAGACGTCGAAGCTCCAGGTACCTCACCGCGTGCAGGGCATGTGCGACCATCACGCCCAGAAAGAAGTCGTAACCCCCACGGAAAGAATAGAAAGCCCGCGCGCGAGCTCCAAAAACTCTACCTGCAGAGAAACAAGGGCAAGCCGGTGAATAATGGGATCACGGACACAGACCCAATCGGATGGGTGCCACAACAGGGCCCCCTAACCGTCGAACACTGTGCCCTTCTCCTGAGGCTCCCCACCCTTCGGGGACTCGCCCAGAGGGTGCCCGACGCGCAACGACTTTACAACATGCTCATGGGCAACCAAGACTGGCCCGAGGGGGTACCAACCGAACATGGGTTCGCCATTACCCAGGCTCTGTTCGGGACGCAGGACAGAGTGGCCCGCATTATCGCCCAAACACGAAAGCGAGTGGACGCCGACCCGCCCCCGAGTAAGCAAAAGCGGACCGGGAGACATAGCTGACCGACTCACCGTGCGTACCTACTACACGGTCGCCTGGCAGAGGACCCTCATACCCAAGGGGGCGCTTCCACTCTACGAAGCCCACAAGTACACACCGCGCGACCTGCGGCCATACACCACAGGCGATGGGGAAGGTGGCATGCTAGATGTTGAATGGGAACCAACGGAAGAGGAGGAAACCAGGCTCGCGTCGCAAGACACATGGGACACCCTGCTATCAGAATACAATCACAGACGAGAACACGGCATCGAACATGAGCCCGGGTGAGCAAACCAGGCACAAGACCAACACCTGACGTACGAACAAAGGCAGGGGCGATGGGAAGAAGAATAATTAGGATAATGCTACCAGACCACCCGAGGACAGCGGATCCGTCAGAGGTACGTGGAGATCGACACTGAAGCGCGGAACCCGGAGATGGACATACACCCGACTGGCAAATACACAATCCAAATAGGCAAGCACAACCTACCGCTCACCGGGCGCGGCGCACCCGACATTCACCGATCCCCGAGACCGGGAACCTGCGGACCTGCAAACCGCGAAACGCGCGTACGTCTATGACCCGAGGGGACAAGTAGGGGTCGGCTTCCTCGAAGCCGGAAAAGGGCGGGGCCCCCTATAATCCGTACAGGCCGCTTGCTTCAGAAAGAAAACTCTATTACCGCGCAACAGTGTGAGAGAGTGAAAGGTTGCCATTGGGGGTGTCGTTGATGTTGAAGGGGGATCGGCGTGCATAGATTCACCAAGCCCAAACACGTCGGCAGCCCCGAAACCATCCTGCAGTACGCGCCGCCGGCGACGGCGGTCATCGTATCGGCACTATGGTAACGATAGTGCACTACCACATCCGTCTGTGAAGCAGATGATCACAAAGCAAGCTTGAAGCATCCTTGTTTTGCCGTGAAACTGCAGTTGTTTGGTCCGTCGGCAGGCATGCAACCCTTCAGTTGCACGCCCGCAGCAGATGTGAACCTCTAAAGTTTGCTATCAATAGTTACATAGCAAATGTAAGGCAAAAACAGGGTGCGAAAAAGCCGCGGTGAGACCCGGACAGAGGGAGGGCAGACACTTCCCATGCCGTACCGATTTCGGTGAGGACCTGCATGGCAAGTCCGCATCGGACGGGATTCAAAGCTAATTTATGGTATAAGGCTATCGCAAGGTGTAATAAAATGCAATCGGAACCTCAATCGATGGCACAATTTTCTATGTTTGGTCCCGGCCTGAAGTATACCGTGTTTTGTCTATCCAAGGCGTCAGGTCACTAGTAGAAGTATACTGCATAACATGAAAAGGTCATTTTGTGGTGGGTGCGACAAAAAGTCAGCCAGGCTGTCCATTTTGGAGCATGCTGGTGCTGTAACACCCTATGCGCTGAGAAGCGCTCAATGCCACTTTGACAGTTGCTTACATGTATATAAAGGGTCACAATTGCGGGGTGATTGCCTTACTCCCGCTTATTTCCTGGCGCTCCGGGCTACCGCAGCGTAGGGAAAGGTGCCGACGCCCCCCTCTCGTCCCGCAACGCACCCGCCGCCCGCACTGTGTTCCCACCCAAACGCCCCCCCCCCAGAAACGCCCCCCACACCCTTGCCGACAGGCCAGCCCCCATCGAAAATTTAAAGCATTAAACAACACCAACGTGAGCAAACTCAGTACGCCACATCTCCACTACTATCCCCTCATTACAAGACGTTTACACCTGCAAGCCAATAATTGCATGACGTTTACACCCGCAAGCCATTTACCAATGCACGAGCCATCCTGCCACTTGCAGTACCAAGTACCTCGGTCACTCACACGGTTACGATACACCGCCCCCCTGCCTGCTATGTCATAATGCTCAGTTGGCAAGACAGCCGTGTGCATGTACGTACACTGGCCACACAATGAAATGCTGTACCTGTACCACATTGTCAGGGCATGCAACCACATTGATGAGGGGCATTGCAACGCAGACTGCGAGTTCCACAATCACCCAAACGACAATCCCCTGACAGCACGGTTTCCCCGCTCTGAGTTCGTGGCAGACCCAGGCGCGCTCCCGGGCTGCCTGCGGCGGGACTTGTTGCATCCCGTACCCTCCTGCGCATTCATCACCCCCGCTCCCACAGCACTGTCTATGCTGCGCTCACTATCACTATGGGAATAATCGTCAGCCGCCACTGCGTCCGAGCCGCCGCCATCGCTTGTCCAGCGCTGACGTGGTGCTCGAATGCTGGGTTCGACCGCCGTGCCACGGAAGCCGACGGGCACTTCAGTGCCTGACCCAAGCGGCGGCGGCAACTGCCCCAGTTCCGCCGTCCGCGCAGCAGGGCCCATCCCAGAGCCGAAGCCGCCAAAGGCGTCGCCGTATGCCACGGCGGCGCGTCCCTGCGGCTGTAGCAGCTGCTGCTGCTGCTGCTGCTGCTGCATCACCAATGGCGCCGCCGCCGGTGGCGGCCCCGCCACATATAGCCCCATCCCCGCAGCAGGGCCCATCCCAGAGCCGAAGCCGCCAAAGGCGTCGCCGTATGCCACGGCGGCGCGTCCCTGCCGCCGCAGCAGCAGCTGCTGCTGCATCACCAATGGCGCCGCCGCCGGTGGCGGCCCCGCCACATATAGCCCCATCCCCGCAGCAGGGCCCATCCCAGAGCCGAAGCCGCCAAAGGCGTCGCCGTATGCCACGGCGGCGCGTCCCTGCAGCTGCAGCAGCAGCTGCTGCTGTATCACCGAAGTAAGCTGTGGAGCGCGCAGGGGGTGCTGCCGCGGCCGCCTGGGTTCCTTCTTGTGATACTTGCACACGAAGCTCATTCCCGACTGCTGCAGGGCCCAGCAGCAGTGATGGCAGGAGAAGCAGCAGCCCTCCTTGCGCGCGGCCGCTGGTACACCCTCTTCGCAGCCCGTCATATCCCCCAGAGCGCATACGGTAGCCCTAGCTGCTGGAGCGCCACCGCCTGATGGCAATACCTCCGCTGCCACACCCGCTCCACCGACGTCGACGGTTGGCCGACCCAGTGGCAGGTGCTCCGGTTCCCCAGGTGCTGTTGTCACTACGGCAGCTGCTGTTGTCAGTGGGTCGGGGCCTGTGTCCAGCATGCCCAGCCCGTCCTCCTCGCCGTCTGAACCGGGGGACGCCTCGTCATCGGAGCTGCTGATGACTGATGGCGCCTCTCCTCGTGTTGCTGCCTTGCCGCGCCCCCGCTTTGCGCGACCCTTGATGGCCTCACCTTTCAGCCCGACCCGAAGGTTGAACTCCGGATCATCCTGCCCACTCCTGGCCAGCCGGCAGCGGGCGATAGCCTCCGCCTGATACGCGTTCATGACGCGCGTTGCGACCTTCCCAAGAACGGCCCGGAGCAGAGGCTTGATCGTTGCCAGCGCCACCTCGGTACCTAAAGACAGTACGAGTAGAGAGGGTGTCACTCGACCCGCAAGTTTCAGGGATATGCAACCAAAAGTTTGCAATTTACGGTAATCAGAGGGAGACGCAACCAAGGCATTACAAATTACAAGTGAGCAGAGTTGCTGAACCCGTAGGAGGTGATCAGCGTCTGCTTCCGTGCGTAGAAAGTCGTCCACCAGTTGTGAGCGCTGTCGTAATACTACAAGTAATTGATCACGCCGAAGCTGATTGAGGACACCGCGGGCAAGCCCAGTGGGGCCCTCACTGGCATCCACAGCAGCAGTGCCGCCAGGGTTGTCCGCGGTCTCCAAGTCTGACATCGCCCAGAGCTCGTTTGCCAGTTGCCCCGCGGCGGCGGCGCCGTCATCCGTGCCCGCCTGCCTGGTGCCGCCGGGGACAGCACGGGTGCCCGCCTGTCCACCAGCCGCGCCCTCGGTGGCGCCGCAGCTCGAGCCTGCAGCGGCGGCGGTGATTGTGTCGCCGCCGCCACCACTTTGCCCCGTGGCGGCGGCGCCGTCATCCGTGCCCGCCTGCCTGGTGCCGCCGGGGACAGCACGGGTGCCCGCCTGTCCACCAGCCGCGCCCTCGGTGGCGCCGCAGCTCGAGCCTGCAGCGGAGGAGGTGATTGTGTCGCCGCCGCCACCACTTTGCCCCGTGGCGGCGGCTCCGTCATCCGCGCCCGCCTGCCTGGTGCCCACGGGCTTTGTGGCACCACCAACGTCGGCCACGTTCAGCTTGCGCTCCACCACAACATTCTTAAGCTGAGCAATCATCTGACCTGTCCGCAGCTTGCCGATGGTATGCCCGAATTCCGCTGCGTTTGGCGCGGTGTTAGCGCCCTGATTCCGCTGCACGGAGAAGCTGTTCTCCACCCGGTTGGTCGTGATGTGCTTGCCCGCCACACGCGGGCTGTTATCGCCGGCGGCGCTGCGCGACTGGCAGTACCATTTCACGATCAAGGGGATGCCGGACGTAGTGACCTGCGTGTCATAGAGAAGCTGATCTGACATGAAGAAGCGGCGCCAGTTGTCGGGGTGCCGCTGTTGGACTCCACGCTGCCAGTCACGGACCTTGCTATGAGCACTTAAGAGCTCGTTCAGCCTGCTGCTGTCCGCGGTGAGAAAGGGGTCACGCTGATCAGCGTCGACCATGACCACCTGGTGGATGTTGTAGAACAGCCCACAGTACCAGCGGAAACCTTGCCAGGCTGCGCTTAGCGGGCACCCTTGGCTCTCCATGAGGCTGGTATACTGGATGACAGCCCGCAGCATCCTGGTAGCGAGCCCGCAGTTCATACGCGACCACGCGTTGAGGAAAACGTGCTCTCGCTTGATCATTGTAAATCGCGGAGACTGCTGCTCCTCCCAGCGCAGTAGCTCGACGGCGAGGTCCCAGGAAAAGGGCGCAAACCCCCCGTCGACCGGTACCTGTGGGTATATATCACGTAAGGCGGTACAAATATTGAAGCCTTTACTACACAATACGACAACCCAACCAATGACAGAGGCCCAGGAACAGATAATGAAAGCCAGGCGAACCAACGATCAGACGATGCCCCTTGCTCGGCAAATCCTCACCTCTATTTCACGGATGAACTGCCCGTCACTACCCTTCACGAAGCCGGACTTGCTGGCGTTGTTACGGGCCTTCTTCAGGAGGTGCGGGACATCACTGATCATGACCAGCGGCTCCGTGTCGAAGACGGGATGGCGCCGCACTGCCGGCCAGCGGGCGACGGGGTCCACCAACCAGGAGGGAAGGCCCACCAGCTCAACAAACATCTCAGCGTCTTGAGGGTTGTGCCAAGTCTCCATCAACGACCGGTTGCTGGCAGCACCGTCACAACAGGCGAGGACCACATGGATCGGGAAATCCGGCACAGCCACAGCTAGCATCCTGACGCCTTCCAGCAACAGGTTCAGAAGCCCCTGCGCCTTCAGAGCGCCATCAGTGAAAACGTGCGCCACCGGGAAGGAGAAGGCGTCGTTGCCAAAGCTCGAAAAAATGAACTGCAAGTAGCACACACGCAGGTCGACGCCGGGTTAACACGGACTCTCATCTGCAGGTTGCAAATACAGGATCGTATTGCAAAAAATACTGACACAACCATATTACCTGGATAGCGTGCGTCGCCAGCTTAGCCGTCAGGTGCGGGGGCAGGTGCTCGTCCGAGTCCAACAGTTCGTCAAGGTACGCAGCTTCCGCGCCAATGCCGGTCTCAATCCAGCCCAACACAGTCTTCTTCGCAGCGTCCAACACCAATCCGTCCTGGATCTTCATCTCGTCGAACAATATGGCACCAATAAGCTCACAGAGAGGTATCGTCAAGCGGTTGCCACACAGCGCCTCGATGAGTTGAGCCACGGCGCACACACGCCAGCCACTATCCACCGCTGCAAGCTTGTAGCGCTGAAGCTGCCTGCCGCTGGGCATCGCGATAATCCCGGCGGCGGCAAGGCGGTTGTACGTCCTTTGTGACGAACAGTAAAGCTCCAGGCACCAGCGGGTAAAGGAGGGATGCCAGCGCATGCCCCGACGGTCACGCAAGGTGAGGCACCTGAAAGGAGCACGGGGACAAGGGCAAGCAAATGTGAACGTGAAATAGATGTGAAGATGGGACACGCGCAAATGCAACTTGAAAGGCGCACACGCAGCATTATGCATCTCCTATACGACCGGTGCTGGCTAGTCGGGGTATTGCCCCAAGTGCCCCACGGGCAACGGGCCATTGACCCACCGAAGCTGGTCCAACAAAAACGCTTGCTTTTCGGGGTTGTCGGCAACAGCACGAAGGACGTCAGGGCCGTCCATGACGGCGGCCAGCAGCTCGGAAGCCCCAAGGTCCAGCTCCACCATGGCGTGCCGATACGCATCTACCCTGCCGGTGTGGGACGCCGCGCTCTCAGCAAAGTCGCGAGCGTACTTCTCCAGGCGCTCCTTCGCCTTGCCCAGCTCGCGATGTGCCCCCGCAAGCGCACCCTGCAGTGACACCTTAGTGTCGCGCAGTTCCTGCAGAAAGCAGTACGGATGCAGAAAGGAAACGCCCTTTAGCACACGAAACCATATCGCGCACCATGCATATAGCAAGTCACAACCCAACACCACACTCGGTAGGCCTTTGTACCTGAACTCGTCGCAGCAGCTCCTCTCGACTTGCGTTGGCGTCCAACACGTTCTCCTCGCTGGGGGCCTCCTTGCTCTTCTTCCGAGAAAGCCGCTCAACCCACACGGCACAGTTGGAGCAACGGTTAGCGCAGCAGCCCTCGCTTGCTAGCACCTCGCAGTCACTATTGTACCAGACAGGTTCCAAACATACGGCATCCTCAGCGAGTGGGTGCCCGCGCGACCTTAAATCTGCAAGGAAACCGTGCAAGTTGCGGCCCTGGGTGCCTGCGCAGGGGCGCAGTGCCTCAAGGCCCAACAGGAGCCACGCTAAATCCTCGGCACTGCCCAGCAACTTGCTGTCTGGCGATAAGGCGGATGGCAGTGCGACCTCCACAGCAGGTGTGGCGCCACAGTCAAACAGCCGTGCGGTGGCGTCCAGCCCAGAGACGACGAGCTTCAGGCGAACACGGCTCTCCAACCAACAGGCACCCAGAGGCCAGAACGCAAGGGTACCTGCCGGCGCAGCGACACGCTCCACACGCCAATCTGCCGCAAAATCGACGTGTCTGTCCGACATTCGCATGCCGTGTTGGACAACCGCCTGCAAGGAGAACATGTTGCGATTTAGACCATGGCAACAGTCACCAGCACTCGACGCCTTTTCCCCTTTTAGTAACATACCTGCATGAGAAGGGCTCGGTCCTCGGTACTCGCCGCCGCCCAGCCGCTGCTGTCACCACATAAAGCCCGCACGCTTGTTGCCAACTGCCTCGCTTTCCGAACATCCCTGTCGGAGAGCACCGGAGTGGATGCGCCCGACTGTGCAGCGACGCCCTGTGCAGCCGCCAATAGCGCTATTGTGTCTGCGGTAAATTTCTGCTTGCAGACGGCTAAGAGCTCCGGCCAGAGCCGGAACAGCCCGCACTGACGACGGCCTGGCAGCTGGTTACTGGCAATATTATCAAGGCACGCCTTGTGTGCGCCCCACCCGTCCTCGCGGCCTGTGCACGCGTTATGAACGCACGCCAGCGCCCCACACGCCGCCTTGAACCGCTCCTTGACGCTGCCACCTTGGTAAGCAAGGAAAGCCTCTGGGACCCTACGAGCCGTATCAAAGCTGTCACCGAACGCCGTAGCTGCAAGAAGTGCGTACAGCACGACGCCTTCCTGATCCTTGAACACACTGTCACCCTTCCAGCCAGCATAAAACGCAGGGCTGCCATTGGAGATGGTGGCAGCCACGGGGGCCGCCGCCAAGGCCTCTGTTGCCGGCGGCTCCCACTCAAAGTCGGGCGGCCCTAATGAAGGAGAGGGGGATCCGGGGGACGGCGGCTGCGGCGGCGACCCCAGCTGGTGTTGCTGTTGCTGCTGCAGCTGCTGCTGAGGCGGCATCGGTAAAGGTTGACTTGGCCACACATGCCCCGAGTACCCGGCACCAAGCTGATTCTGTTGCAGAAACTGTTGGGGCTGGGGATTGGGCTGGGGTTGGGGCTGGGGTTGGGGCTGGGGCTGGGGATGGAGCTGGAGCTGGGGCTGGGGATGCAACTGCGCAGACTGTCTGAGTACATCCTGGCAAACGGGACATACGACCGCCGGTCGCTTGCTATCCAAGGCCAAACAGGTGACAGCCACAGAGACACCATCGAGAAGGACGATGTGCCCATTCGTGGTGGTTTTCGGGTAGAGACAGTACCTTCCCCTGCTGTCCCTGAACGAAAGGGACCGCGCACCGACATGCCCGACGCACACGCAGTCGACGCGCTTAGCAAACAGGCCTCCGCGGAACCCGCTGCGTCTGCGCTGTTTTGGGCGTCTGCGTGTGGGAGAGAGGATAACAGAATAATCGGCGACCCACAACCGCTTTCGGGCAGCACAGATTGGTCAGGCAGCACCTTACCCTGCCTTTGGGCGTGCTCCTTTGTCCCCATGCTCATCCTCGGGCCCCAAAGAACGGTCGTCATCGGGTCCCGAGGAGTAGTCTGGTCCGCTGGGTGGGGGGGTTTACCTACGATACACGCACCGGCTTCGGGTGGGCGTTCTGTGGTGCACTAATCCGCCTACAACAGTCTAGGTTGTAGCCTATACACCCGGCACTCACCCGGTGAAGGCATGGATCTGCTCCAAGCAGGCTGTTCTCGCGCTGACGTCCATGCCCATCATTGCCCCCGACCTGGCGGATTTTCCTACAATGCACCGCGATCTTATAATTAATGTAAAAACTTTGAGGGTTTGACAGTATTTTCCGCGCGAAATATTACCTAATGCTGGTCTGACAACAAAGAACGCGTTGGCGGGACTTGCCTGCTCCGGAGGGCCCAGCGCCGGTTGAGCCCTACTTGACGGTCCGTGCCGGTCGGTTACATGCCTCGCTAGCTGACTTAGGGATTATTGTTGTCAGTTAGACTGTTTAGCTGTAATTTGCGCCGGTTAGAGGGCCAATCTGTGGGGTCCTGGTGGAGAACTTGTTGGCGGCAATGTTGAGGTCCCCGGCAATTTAAGTCACGCCCGGTGGCTACAAGTTGTAAAAAATTGCTACTGGTCAATTGAGAACGTTCTTTGGTTTACGGACAGCCCTCTATGGTAGGAAACAATAGACTTCTGATAGATGTAGGTTGTCAAAAAACGATGTTGCATGAATCGTAAAACAAAATAGCAGGACCTGCTCAAAATGTTTGCCTCTTGTGGGACCTAAGCTTTGAATCCCGTCCGATGCGGACTTGCCATGCAGGTCCTCACCGAAATCGGTACGGCATGGGAAGTGTCTGCCCTCCCTCTGGACCCAGTAAGGCAGCGGCCACAGATCAGGGCTCAGGGCGCGCCCTGAGAAAATACGTCTTTTTGGGGGTCAGGGCGCGCCTCGGCCAGGGCGCGCCCTGACCCCCGAAACCGGGATGCAGGCGGACGCGTCTGGTCTGTAACTACAGACTGTCCTAGTAGCGGTTTTTGTTTATTTTGATTATCTGGTGGCTGACCCTGCGACCTGCAGGCGTCCGGTCGGCCCGCCCCAAATCAGGGCTCAGGGCGCGCCTCGGCCAGGGCGCGCCCTGACCCCCGCAACCGGGACGCAGGGGGGCACGTCTTGTCCTATATTAAGGCTGTTTTGATAGCGGTATTTGCTTCTTTTAAATATCTGGTGGCTGACCCTGGGACCTGCAGGCGTCCGGGTCGGCCCGCCCCAAATCAGGGCTCAGGGCGCGCCTCGGCCAAGGCGCGCCCTGACCCCAGGACGGGGGTGCAGGGACAGGCCTTCCTTGCTCTTAATAATTGCGACTTAACTCTTGGGATGTATTTGGGCAACGCTGACTTTCGCGTCTTTGTTAATCCGTGCAACGCTTCGACCTGCCTCGTCATCGACCTGCACCTTTATGGATAGCCTCCTTAATTGCAGATTATGTTGCAAATGCGAAATGTATGTTTCATCGTAGATGTTGATGAATATATTAAATTCAAGCAAGCGAGCTGGTATGGCCGAGCCAGGAGGCTCATTGACCGTAACCAAGCAGCACACAGAATACAAATCATGATAAGGAGACACAACGGAAACGATTGAAGAAGGATAGGGGTGAGATAAACGCCACTGGATATTACGAATTCGTTGGATCCTGCCGGACATCGTAACAGCTCGTATCTTCATAGCACTGGCGAACACGAGCTCGCTGGAAATTGTAACATAACCGTCATCACTATTACTGGCGGCTCATGATCAGTCATGCGGTCTGTCACCCACTGTACATACAGCACAAATGCGGAGCTGCGGGGCCCAGAGCATGTTGAAAAGCGCGATCTGCCGTTGGCAATCAGACACGATCCGCGAGGCCCAAATTGTTACATGCCAATGACGGTTTTTCTGCCCGCCTGGCCCCGTTGGGTGGTAGCACGCCCTAGGGGCACTCTCGCGCAGTGCTCCTTGCGGCACGGCTCTCATTCCACCTCCCATACGCGAAGGACAGGACGCCCCCTCCGGAGTCAAGAAACTGGCTTACTGTTTTACAGTCAGTTAGCAGAGACAGTCTCCATACGCGACGGCAACAAAGCCCCACGGCAAACTCTCCTTGGCATAGCCCGACAACATTCTCAATCCACCCATGTATGTAGTAATGTGCATGAGTGCCCAGAGACAGTCCGGGATGTTGCAACATACAGGCCTGAAAGCAACCCTAATGGCCCGCAAGCAAAAGCACGCCAGCACCCAAAGCAGGCCGTACTGGCAGTTATTGTACTACATTCCCGCATGCGCAAATTGCAAGCCGAAACCTGGGAGACAGGGCCGCCGCCTGGGGCCAGTACCCTACCAGCCTGGTTCTCCAAACCCTCTGGACCGCTCTTCGGGCCACCTGGCTCTGGGCCGTTTGGTGCCACAAGCAAGCCGCCGACGCCGAGCCCTGCCCTTCCAAAGCTGTCGTCACCCAGGTTGTCAGCGAGCTCCAGCGGCTCATGTCTCAGGCCCCTACACGCGGTCTCAGGCCCCCACGCGCGGTCTCAGGCCCCCACACGCGGTCTCAGGCCCCCTTTACGCTGTGCCAGGCCCCCACACGCGGTCTCAGGCCCCCACACGCGGTGCCAGGCCCCCACACGCGGTCTCAGGCCCCCTTTACGCTGTGCCAGGCCCCCACACGCGGTCTCAGGCCCCCACACGCGGTCTCAGGCCCCCACACGCGGTGCCAGGCCCCCACACGCTACGTGGACTTCCCTCGTCCGGACAGCTGCCTTGCCCCCTCGCCCCCCGCCGCGCAATTACGGTTATGCACCAACTGGCCGCTTTGCTTAGTCTCTCGCCACACAGCTGCTGTGCTCCACCGGCTCCACCAGCGGAGCTCAGCAGGCACTTCAGCAAGTGCCTCGTTGGCCACGCTTCTCCTGTAATGGGAAGACAGATGGTCAGACACACACAATGTTATGTTGCAGAATGCGGTTGTTCACAACGGCAAATGACGATTGCAGGCCACGCTGGCGAGTCCACGAGTCAACCAAGCTCAAATCTTACTCAAGGCAAGCTTGCGAACTCTATTCTCACCAGCATGCGTAATCTCGGCCCAATATGTAAGCCATGTTATCGGTCTGTCGCATTCTGTCGCTTGCGAAGCCAGCCCCAAGAGCTGCCAAAACGCGAAGAGACAAGGCAACCGGACAGTCTCTACTTAATAATTGTTTTACAGTTCATGAGAGCGTCCATGGGATGAGCGTATGGTACGTATAAGGCAGGGTCAACTTGGTCCAGCGGTCAAGGATAGCAATGTGCATGATGGCACAAGAACGTGAAAGCAGTAATATGTGGTATGTAAGTATAATGATAATAGACAAGAGTCAAGGACGCTTGAGAAATCAGAAGCATGCGGCAAACGTGCTTCCGTACTGAATAACAATGAGCCCTCTCGCCGTCATGCGACGGCTGGCACATTTGATGGGAGTCTCCTGGTGCGACGGCGCGTCCAGATTCGTTTGGGCGCCCATCTGGACGGTGCTGCAAGGCTGTTCCGGATGGGTTTAACCCTAGTACCGTTTCCAGGATCGTGATTCGGGCCATGCGCGACTCCCTGTTCACCGAATCTCGCGCTGCCCTTTCCAATGACGGCTGGCACCCTTGATGGGAGTCTCCTGGTGCGACGGCGCGTCCAGATTCGTTTGGGCGCCCATCTAGACGGTGCCGCAGGGCTGTTCCGGATGGGTTTAACCCTAGTACCGTTTCCAGGATTGTGATTCGGGCCATGCGCGACTCCCTGTTCGCCGAATCTCACGCTGCCCTTTCCCCTGACGGCTGACACCCTTGATGGGAGTCTCCTGGTGCGACGGCGCGTCCAGATTCGTTTGGGCGCCCATCTAGACGGTGCCGCAGGGCTGTTCCGGATGGGTTTAACCCTAGTACCGTTTCCAGGATTGTGATTCGGGCCATGCGCGACTCCCTGTTCGCCGAATCTCACGCTGCCCTTTCCCCTGACGGCTGACACCCTTGATGGGAGTCTCCTGGTGCGACGGCGCGTCCAGATTCGTTTGGGCGCCCATCTGGACGGTGTTGCAAGGCTGTTCCGGATGGGTTTAACCCTAGGGCCGTTTCCAGGATCGTGATTCGGGCCATGCGCGACTCCCTGTTCACCGAATCTCGCGCTGCCCTTTCCAATGACGGCTGACACCCTTTGATGGGAGTCTCCTGGTGCGACGGCGCGTCCAGATTCGTTTGGGCGCCCATCTGGACGGTGTTGCAAGGCTGTTCCGGATGGGTTTAACCCTAGGGCCGTTTCCAGGATCGTGATTCGGGCCATGCGCGACTCCCTGTTCACCGAATCTCGCGCTGCCCTTTCCAATGACGGCTGACACCCTTTGATGGGAGTCTCCTGGTGCGACGGCGCGTCCAGATTCGTTTGGGCGCCCATCTGGACGGTGTTGCAAGGCTGTTCCGGATGGGTTTAACCCTAGGGCCGTTTCCAGGATTGTGATTCGGGCCATGCGCGACTCCCTGTTCGCCGAATCTCGCGCTGCCCTTTCCCCTGACGGCTGACACCCTTTGATGGGAGTTTCCTGGTGCGACGGCGCGTCCAGATTCGTTTGGGCGCCCATCTAGACGGTGCCGCAAGGCTGTTCCGGATGGGTTTAACCCTAGGGCCGTTTCCAGGATCGTGATTCGGGCCATGCGCGACTCCCTGTTCACCGAATCTCGCGCTGCCCTTTCCAATGACGGCTGGCACCCTTGATGGGAGTCTCCTGGTGCAACGGCGCGTCCAGATTCGTTTGGGCGCCCATCTAGACGGTGCCGCAAGGCTGTTCCGGATGGGTTTAACCCTAGGGCCCTGATGAGATGATGAGAAGAATACGTAATCCTTCATGACCCCCGATCTCGTAATGTTCTTTAGCCGTGCTCGATCCAATTTAGAACAAAGTTGTAGCCCACCGAGTCCCAGTGCACAATATCCGACAGAGGCGGGCATCAAGAAGCTGTTCGGTTCCGTCACTTCTCGCAAAAAGCCTCACGTGACTCCTCCCCTCAACTCAGTCAAGTCACGCGGCATGGGCCCTGCCGGCTTTGGCAGCAAGTCAGTTCCGCTGGCAGCTTGGCTGATATGGTGCTTGCGGGAGTTGAACCCACAAATCCTGGCCATCCAGCAGCACCACCAAGTGGACCCCTTAACTGCATCTCGCGCATATATCCGATGCAACCGCTGCGAGCCGGACGACTAGGCCAGCTAGCCCGCCGTGATTCATCGCCGCCGAAATCTAAATCCTCAAGGCACCCACAAACCCCGTCCCATGGCCATCCGTCAATCGCCCCAGCGTGAAGCCTACTGCGCAAAACTCCCATCAAAAAGCTGAACAAGGCGGTAAACAGGGTGACGCCAGCAAGCGTTGCCCAGCTGCCATTCCGTCATCAAATCTCTATCGTGCCGCATAGCATGTTGCACGTTCCCGATCAAATGCAGTGTGCCTGGTATCCACAAGCCCGCCCCGCGCCCAGTCGTTTACCTGCTGTCAAAATGACCGCTGCTACCTGTGCCGTTGCCGCCGCTGCCCTCTCCACCGCCAATATGTCAAGTTCAGAACGCTGCGCCGCTGTGCCCTGTGAACGGCAAAAAGGGGAAGGCAGTCGTTAAGGGCAGCACGTTGCGTCCCTAGTGAAATCTTACCAAGCCAACCAGCACGCCGCCCACAAATCAATCCCAGCCACGTGGCAATCCCCTTGAATGCAAATCAAGAAGCCCCTCGTGATTCATCACCGCCGATTATGAACCCGCAAGGCATCCACAGGCCCCGCCCCGCGCCAATCCATCGATTGCCCCAGCGTGAAGCCTAGTGCGCGGCATCCACGTCAAAGGCTGAAAGGTGACTTGGCACCGTCGCTGCCCGCTGTCCTCCAAAATCTGGTCGCTGGATGGGAGGAAATGTCGTGCACGGGCACAGAGGGTTTCGGTGAGACAGCGCACGGGTTCGATGCCGGCTGACCTTTCCAGCTCTCCCTCGTCGCCGCTGCACCTTCCACCGCCAGTGTGCCAAGTTCAGAACGCTGCGCCGCTGTGCCCTGTGAGCACTTGTTCATGAGCAGGTTAAGGGAGCGCCTAACGGCATTCTCGTACAACCCAAGCGTCCGAACTAAGCGCTGGCGTTCCGAGCGCTTTCCGACGCGAGGGCGAGGAGGCTGATGAGAAGCGCTTCCGAAGCTTGCCGAGCTCAGCGACGCGGTCTGAGAACTTCTTCGCCTACAACGTGGATGATCGACAGCTCCTCGGGAGAAATGTTAACTATTGTCGCGCCTTCTTCTGCAAACCCAAACAACGATTGAATCTGTATGCGGATGTTGCTTCCGCATAAATAGAACACGTTATCTCAACATAACCGTCTAATACCTATTTTTTCCGACGTCCCTATTTTTTCGCAGGCCTTCCAGGTCCTTCTTTTTCAAGACACCCACATTATATGCTCCAGTTTGATTTGCTTCTCCGCTGGCCGGTTCGACGTTCGTTGGAGGGGACAGCGCTGGATGCATTCTCAAGGGAAGCAAGCACGCTAGATCCCGCAACTACCACTACAACAATCGCAAATTAGAAACCAGCCATAAAGGATCAGAACTACGATTTCAATACTTGCCCGATTATGGGCATGGTTGGTTCCCTCCTTATCCTTTAAAGGTGTCCCTACCCTGAAGGATATTTGACAAGATATGTAAGGTCAGCGATCAATCACCAAAGGTGTAGCTATTTTTGACATTATGATACATCCTCAAGCCGTTGTTCCGTACTTCAGGATCCAAAGACTACCGGCTAAGATGAAAGTTAATGTGGCTTGCAACCCTATGTTTTCACTTACATATCCTTATCATCATATTTCCGTGTATGGACTCGTCCCCCTGTGTCCCAGTTCAGGGGGTCAGGGGGCGCCTCGGCCGAGGCGCGCCCTGACCCCTGATTTCGGGCGGGCCGGCACCGACCCCTGCAGGTCCCAGGCTCAGCCAACAGATGATGAATTACCGTTACCAGGACAGCCTGTATTATAGGACAAGACGTGCCAACCTGCGTCCCAGTTTTGGGGGTCAGGGCGCGCCTTGGCTGAGGCGCGCCCTGAGCCCTGATTTGGGGCGGGCCGACCGGACGCCTGCAGGTCGCAGGGTCAGCCACCAGATAATCAAAATAAACAAAAACCGCTACTAGGACAGTCTGTAGTTACAGACCAGACGCGTCCGCCTGCATCCCGGTTTCGGCGGTCAGGGCGCGCCCTGGCCGAGGCGCGCCCTGACCCCCAAAAAGACGTATTTTCTCAGGGCGCGCCCTGAGCCCTGATCTGTGGCCGCTACCTAACTCCTCTGGACCCGGACTTTGGGCCATCGGAACTGGAGAACTCGTTGGCACTCGGTACGCTATCCCTTTGCATCTTGAAACTTTGATTCAGTACATATTGTTGATTTGTATTCATCTGGCAAGACAGAAAGACAAATCTTGATGTTGGTGGTATCTTTATGTTCAAACATCAGAACACTATCGAAGTTCAATTTAGCACGCGCCGCCCATTCCTAATTCAAGTATTCATCACGCGGCACCCGTTGCAACAAATATGAGCGCGAGAGGCGTTGGTTGGATGTTGACTCGGGTCCATGGGGACCGCGGAGCTTTACTTTGACCGTTTGTGCGCAAAGAATTTTTTTCAGCCAAACCAAAGTTACCTTGCAATAGAGGACAATTAATATGACAAACATAGCGAATTAGTTTAGCGGATAATGAACGTTTTGCCGTTACCGGACACACACACACACGGACATGGGCAATCCTAGGGGGCGGGGCCCCCCGAACGCGCTTCGCGCTGGGGCCCCGCCCAAAAATTGCCTGGGAATGCTCCCAGCGACACGACTGCGCGACCTGTGGCTTCGGTACTATACACGGCGGCCAAATCAGCTCACCCGGACGAACATGCGAAGCTTGCCGCCCCAGGGGGATTCACGGAGGACGTGGCCAGACTGCTATAACGGTACAATTAACGCTCTACATAGATGCCAATGCGGGCACGACGGGATGTCAAACCATTACACGTTGTGAGCCCAGTGTTATCCACCAAGGTCTTACTAGTCTTACTATGAGAAACTCCGACGAAGGCCTTCACAACGCACCCATTACAATATGGCGTCATTGTTCCTGATAAAGAAAATGATAAATCAACCTACGAACTTGCGCTCAGTAAACACAAAGACCTACTAATAACGAACATCGTACGGATTCTGGAATAACGAGCTGTAAACCAACCAACCAACCACCCAACCAACGAGCTGTAAAGAAACTCAAGGCATATCTTCTGAAGGTAAAATCTCACAAAGGAATAAAATACAACGACGCGGTTGACAGAACGGCAGCTAAGGCTGCGCGCCGGGACGCGCCCGACGACACCATGTGGCAAACAGAAGCCTCCAACAACATACACGTGCTTCGTTCTAGGCTTTATTGTTTTGCGTGCGCTTGCTTGGACTTACGTACGGCGGCGGCGCATGCATATCGGAAGGTTTACACACAGGTCTGGGGTTGAGCGTTGTGCATTGCACGCCCAACCATGTGGAACTTACACACAAAATATATAGTTCGGTAACATGTCACGCCGACCACGTGTTCCCAAGCGGAAATGATGAATAGCCTTGCTTGAGACATCACCACGCATCACAGCACGCATGAATGAATGAATAATGAATCATGAGCGTTACAACGGACCCCGAAAAAGGATCAACGGTATATACCAAGGTAAGGCAAGCCCCAGCACGTATGCACATACTTTGTACGCGTATATATGTATGTAAGAACTATTCCCTATGACATTATAGGGGGGGTAATAACCCCCTCGTAAGCATTACCCAGCCAGGGGGGTGAGGGTGGGGGTAATGGTTACCCACCCACCCTCGTGACAAGGGGGTAATTGTACCCAGGGGTGGGGGTAATCATTACCCAGGGGTAACGGAGGGGGTAACCCAGGCATTGGCCGTCATTTGACAGAATACGTTTCACGCTGGTCCGAATTGCCTCTCTCCACTGATTGTGTCCTCAAACACCACGCAGCATTCACCCTTGATTTGGCACTATCATCCTACACATCCCCACTAACATCAACAGTCCAGTCCCTACACCACACACACCAAGCATCCTGAAGCCTGGCTGTGGAATCTCAGACACACCTTACGTGCTGTCCCCATGCATCCACAAGAACTCCTTCATCAAATCCAAGAGGAAAGGGTACACACGTCTGTGTCTCTCACCCCTCAAACATTGTTCAGTACTCATGCGCTGTTCCATCCATACATCTGCTAGCGAGGTAGGTCATTGGTTGCAAAAACAAAAGTACGTTGCGAAAAGTCCTGGACAAGAAAACCGCCATCCAGCAATTACTTCGTTCACCTTGAAGAGCGCACATGTATATATCTCATTTGAACGCGTGCGCATCGATCCACGCAGGCGGCATACGTGCGTGCATCCGGCATCAGAGCGCCGCTGCGGCGCAAGCAATCAAACAAACCACCAGACGCACGTACGAGATCAATACATATTTTGACAAATTATGACAAATTAAATAACACGCGCAACACATATTTTATTGTGCACGGCAGTGTCAAGCACCGCCCACAGGTAGGTTCGCTCCGTCGATGTACGATTAGTCGATCGGACAGCGATAGTAAAACGAGTAAACGTCGGTTGCTTGTAGGCACATGTGTACAAGTAAAGGGCTTTTAACTGGTAATAAAACAGCGCAAAGGCATGAAACATTAGAAACCTATCAGAGTAGCCCTGCGTAGCAAGCAATGACTTAACGTATGCTTATCTGGTAAATCCACTTGTTAAATAAACCAACCAACTAAACCAACGCTGCGCAACGTACGTACGTATCACGCCCAATGCAAGCAACAGAGATAGACCGACACCAAACTACGTAAGATTGCATAGTAACCTACACATGGCTCATCGTATCAATTAAGCTATACAGCCAGTAGTGATTGTTTAACGTTTTTGGAACCGAGTTGTAAAACTTTAAGAGAACGAAAACCCTAAGCTTGCATGCTTGTGGGTGACGACGGCGGGCGGGGGGAAGGGGATTGCACAGGCGGCCGGGGCGCCGACAGACGCGGCGGTGGGCGTGGCGGGCGCGGCGACAGCGGCGGCCGCGGTGACCTAGGTGGTGGTGAGGGCGTAGAGGGCGGCGGCGGCGGGCGCGGCGACCTCAGGCGCGGCGGCGGCCGTGAGCGCGACAACGGGCGCGGGCGCGGCGACGGCGGGCGCGGCAACGGAGGGCGCGACGACGACCGGCGCGGCGACGGCGGCGGACGTGGCGACGGCGGGCGCCGCGACGGCGGGGGTGGGGACGGCGGGCGTGGCGATGGCGGGGGCGGCGACGGCGGCCGCGGCGATGGCGGGGGCGGCGATGGCGGGCGCGGCGACGGCGGGCGCGGTGACGGCGGGCGCGGTGACGGCGGCGGCGGCGATGGTGAGGGCGGCAAAGGCGGTGGTCTGGGAGACGGCGGGGGTGGCGGGGACGGCGGCCGTGGTGGAGGGCTGGGCGGGTATGGCGGATGTGGGTTCCGGCAGTTGGGGTCCATGGCATCCGGAATGAAATCGCAATCGTCGTCCAGACCGTCAGAGCAGTTTGACTCAAAACTAGCCCTGCGGCGGCAGATGCGCACGGTGGCGCCCTTGACGGCATCCCAGCTGTCGAAGCGGACCACGATGTTGCTGTTGGGGTCACTCCAGATGCTCCCCACACGGATTTCGCCCACATGGAACGTCGTTTTCGCGGGGTACATGTCGTTGCCGTCATAGTTGTGCATCAGCACATAGGGCACGTTGTCTTGCACCCATGACCACGCGAGGTCGTAGGGGTAGACGTTGATCCGCGCCGACAGGAAGAGGCGCTCGCTAGCGACCATACCGGCGCCCGTGATTATCGCGCTGCTGCTGCGTGTGCTGAGCTGCGGGGGAATGGTGGCGACGGTGTAGTTGCCAGCAGCGAGGTTGTCTCCATCTAGGTTGAGGAAGGGCCCTCCCCAACCGACCTGTACGCAAGGTGGGACGGATGTATGTAAAGAATGGCAGATCGGTGTATGTACGCATGCAGTCAGCAGGGTAAGTGAGCAGGACGGATGCATGTATATATGTGATAGTACCTACTGATATGTGTGTAGCTTATTGCATTATTGGCACGTCAGCATTATAGTATATTTAATGGTTAACGGAAAACGGCACGATGCTTGAAACGGCCGGGCAGCACTGTATTGTATCATTTTTATCATGCCTTATTAGCCTTATCAGAAATAAAAGGACCAGCTGGCACATGTCATACATACAGTGACATCTCATGGTACAACTCCAGGATAGATAGTTACACGGTTTACGAACCGCTACGTCGAGCGGTGGATCTCCCTGATGACTCGGATATGTTCGGAATCCTGCTTTTGTTTGACCAGTGCAAGCTTGGTCATTTCTTATATCAGGTGCAGAAGTTGCGGAAGGAAAAGCTGCAGAGATGAGAGACTCAGCTACCTTTTGTTCTTTTGATCTTTTGTGCGCCCTTTGACGGATGGCCGTTGTGGGGGAAAACATGTTTATAGCCGTAAGGCCTGTACAACATGTAACAACCAACCAACCAACCATAGTTACACGCACACTACTACACGTACGCATTGTTTCTGGATAGCACTATTAGCAAGGGAGTGAAGCCTACTAATGCGCAGTGGTTTGTGTCTATACTGGTAATACTACGTACTGAATAGTATGAGGTAATGGGGCGTGCGCAGGTAGGGTAGGTCGGATGATGAGTAAGGACGCCTCCACACCTGCCAGTTGTGCGGCGCGTTGAGGCAGCGGATGCCCTGGCCTCCCGTGGCGCCCATGGCACAGGTGTGGTCACATTGGTCCGGCAGGTCGCAACCACCGGGTACGTTAGCGTGGGCCATGCCGTAGTTGTGTCCGAGCTCGTGGAACAACAACTCATGCACTGGCATTACGTCCGCGTCCATCCAGACCATGCCCCAGCCCCAGTCGTTGATAGCTGTACGTTGAATCGACCAGCGTCCCAATGTGGCAAGACCCGCGAAGCCGCCGCAGCCTGCAAGCAAAACACGTACCCAAGGCTTAAGCACGTGTCGGTCGTACGTGGTAGTCCGGTCGTCGGTGCAAATATTATTTGTTTGGTGTTCTTGCTATTCTTGCCAAGCACACTAGAAATTAAAGCCGTACAAGTAAAGACCTTAGGAACCTTTAGTTATTATATTGCGCGGGGCGGAAGCTTGTTACACTCCGGCAGTGGCACCACTAACTAACAGGATTTAGATAATCATTGCTGCGCATGCATGCATGTGCGTGCTCACGCAACAGTGTTACAAAATTGGATACGTACATATACGTATGTAGCTAGGTATCTAGTTGAAATATCTGTCCGTTACATATGACGCTGAGGGGATGATATAGATAATTTTACTTGGGCGATCGACTTACCGTCAACCCACCGCGGGAACTTCGAAGGGAGAATCATGACGTGGTGGTGGTAATCAGCCGGGTCGACTCCCAGGGACCTCGCCCAGGCATCCATATGGAACTGCCACTTATAAATGTTGTCATTGCTGCAGGTGTCGGTGGTGAAAGAGTTCCCGTTAGGGAATTGGAATGGGAGACTCAGCGTGCCGTTGCAGGGAATCCGCACCGGCGCCAGCACCTTGACGTTGGAGGGGGCCAGGGTCACCTGGCCGTAGCTGCAGGTGTCGTAGTAGCCAGCCAGTGAGCGTCCCTGGTCGAACGCCTTGCCCGTCAGAAACAAATTTGTGACTTGCTGCATGAACAAGTCGGGGCGCGGGGGATGATTATTACAGCGTCGTCGTTAGCTTGGCACGCCAGTGGCTTGCTCTGTTGATAACGCGTAGGATAATGGCAGTAGCTGTGCACATATGTATACACCCACAGTAACCTACATCGTGTGTTTAATGTGTTTTTGGCGCATGTTCGGTATTAAGGCCCCTAAGCCACAACGTACGCTGACAAAAACAGCAGCCATGCATGTATGCTGCTTGGGTCGTACATGCGTGCTTCCTTGCCCATTCTCATTTTCCTGGCAGCTGATGCTAGTGACAATGACACACCATTTTCACGTTCATCATTGTTGTTGTAATTTTTGT
The DNA here is from genome assembly GCA_003117195.1 of Eudorina sp. 2006-703-Eu-15. Classification (NCBI taxonomy): domain Eukaryota; kingdom Viridiplantae; phylum Chlorophyta; class Chlorophyceae; order Chlamydomonadales; family Volvocaceae; genus Eudorina; species Eudorina sp. 2006-703-Eu-15. Next base: position 46,903 of record BDSI01000247.1, read on the forward strand.
TACCAACCAACATGCAAACCATTATTGTTATGATTGCCTTGTCCATCCCCGGCTCGTGTTACTCTCCGCACGAAACAATGCGTATGTGTGCATTTATTTTTTGTGTATTGATTTTTACCGTACCAGTCGACCTCCTGGACGGTACCGGTTGATGAAGTCCGTGAGGAATCAGGAATGAATAAAGTGGCTGCATCTTGGTGAATGCTTTAAGTGGTAGAAACCGTTCGGGGAAAGCGCCTGCGTGCTGCCGCTACGCAAAGTTTTTGAATGACGCGCGCAGGGCAGAGTGAACATTACCCGCCCTGCCCATGTATCAAGATGGTTTGCTTTCCACTGCCTGGAAAGGCCAAATAACAATCAACATTGTTCTTCCTACCGTACTAACCGTACTCACTGCGATTGTTTCTACTTGTTCATTTCATTTTACCGTGATGTCAACCTTGCTGCTGCTCACCTCGGGAGTCCACGTCTGGGGCCTGCTGTAACCACACATATCCACGATGTAGACCAGGATTCGGACCTGGGTGGGCGTGGTGCTGCTTTCTCCGATCAACACCCGACGCAGCGCTGCTGGCCCGCCTCGGGCCTCTTTGGTGGCTGCTGCTGCGAGCTGTGGGACAGCGCACGAATGTACGACACCGTCCACGATCCGATCGTACGACACATCCACGAGCGTGTCTATGGGAACCGCTTCCTCCGAGATCTGGGCGCAGAAGGCCAGGCGGAAGATCGTGCCACTACCCGCTTCGTTCAAATAGTAAGAAAGGCCATCAGACTCCACCCCGGTGTTGTCAGATACACCAGGCAACTCCAGCGCACTGATAGATCCCGTGACAATGCCCGGTTTGTTGCTTTGCATGGCTTGCGCAGTCGCACCGCTGAGCAGCAACAGTAATGTTGCGACCAGGAAGAGGCTGCTTGAGAGAATGCCCGACGAACACGAATGAGCAGGTGGTCGGGACATTATTGCGCCCCCTGACTAACAACTAATAACGATAGTAAATACACACGAATAGCTAATAGGAATAATTTATCAGCAGCGTCGCCGATGTGATCAAAACTTCTGAACATTAAAAATAATTAATTGTTACATTGGTTTAATAAACAACATTTTCTGACATCTTGTTCGCAGCAAGGTTTGTGCGACTGTGCGCCATAATAAGCGTCAATATATAATAATCGATGCGACTGTCGGTATAAGACTGCCCTACCTGCTATGAGTTGTCGGGCTCACAATATAAAGATCGATGATAACTGAATACAAAGCATCACGCACAGGCATTTATATGCCTGTAGTGTCTTTTTGCGGGACATTGTTGGCCAAGCGACCCACTTACGTGTCGTTTCAGTTATGCACGGGCACGTACATACGTAGCTAGATTACGCACTCTATCTGTGACTAAGCGTTACATTATGCATCTATTTCTTACATGCTCATTTGTGCTTTACTCGTCGCGATTTGTAAGTTCCCGGGAAGGTGTACGCGCGCGGGGTTTCGTGTTCGCATAGTTCGCAGCTGTAACCCAGCTGTACGTATTTACTGCTGTATTTGCCCGTTGCCCGAATTCATGTATGGTATAAACATTCTTGCACCGCCAATACCAACGAGCTAACACTACTTTGCAACAAACATCGCAATTAAATAAAGCCATCTACGGGCGGACGGATGTATTCGTGCGTACGTAAGAGAATGCGGTACATATATATGCGGTACATATATATATATATATATAATATCCTTCGTTCTAGCTGTGTTTGTTTAGGTGCGCCCGTTGCTTGCTCAGTACGTGACGAACGCATGCGACTGTGCCAACGAATACAACAAATAAATAAACCGATCCGTTGCACACACATATGCAGGTAGGATGGGCCCGCCCAGAAACCACTTTCATTGATGGAGCCGATCAAGCAACGCACGTACGGCAGCAGGATGGTTGGACCCAGGAGCAACGAAATGTGTGTTGGCAGAGCCAATAATAAATTTGTTGCGCCGGGCGTAACGCTGGCCCGTTCAAGAAACACGCTTCCATCCGCTGCACCCAAGCAAATCATGATTCAATAAAACGGCTTCTATGTATGCTTAGTAATGCTTCATTCTCTAGGATTAAAGAATCCTATCTAATCTTGGGGCTGTCCCGCCGCGCGCCCTGTATTACCCGCCGCGGTAACTCCTGTGTTTATTTCTCATCGCCGATTACAACACTCCGCGAAATGGGAACATCAAAGTCGACTTCCTCACACTACGTTCGCTGTATCATCACAGCTGCGTGTTGCCTGCTCCCTTACATGCCCTTATCAAACAAGCAAGTACGGGTGCAACTCAGCCCTGCCGTGAGCCGTGAGAGAACCCCATCAGCGACAAGGCAGGCTGACGTGCGTGGGCATGCATTGAGCGAACGAGCCATCCACAACTGCTTTGCCAGGCGCCCGATCGATACATACAATGGTTCGGCCGGCACACCAGCCCGTCGCACGCCACACACGGCGCGGCCCTGCAACGAATACCCTGCTGCATGCGTGCGTATACCCGTGATCGGCCGGTGGAGGACTACTGTGCTCAGCGGTCCGCGGACGTCGAGAGTGTGCTCCGCGGCCTCAGACGCAGCTGCGGGCCCGCTATCTAGGCCCGCCTAGTCCGCCCGCCCGCCCAGCACGTACCTCGGGCCCAAATGCGCCGCCTGGCTGCAGTGCCACGTCCTACAGCGGCGCACAGCGGGCTGAGCACATGGTGCCCGTGAACTGCCCTACAGCGTCAGGAAGTACGGCCATCCAGTAGCCGTCCGTGCTTCGTTAGCTAGTTGCTTTCGGCAAGAAACTGCTGGCAACAGCTTTGCCATGCCGGGGACAGGTGCCAAACGCAATGGGTTGGTCGGCAGCAGATAGATAGACCAGCCCGACGCAACACACGGCGCGTCCCTGCAACGAATACCCTGGTGACCTGCGTGCCGGTGGCCGACTGTGCTCCGTCAGCGGCCCATCAACGAACGTTGGAAGTGTGTTTCTGAGTGCACTCCTTTACCCATTGATTTGCTTTGCATTGCTAGGTCTTGATATACGTTAAGGGTCGTCTATATGTACTTATCGATGTACGTTCAGGCAGGGACGAGCGACTCTGTTTATCTTCAAGGTGCTGTGCTCGAACATACAGATTACCGGCATGTATTTTGTTCGCCGGTATTGGGAGGGAAGGAGCCACTGCTTTAATTGGTCGAGCACACGGATCCCCGGCTCGCCGGTTCGCGCTTGACTTCAACTCAATGAATTACGTAATAAGCGGAGCGGATTGTGTTTTTTTGTACAGGATGCGTATGGATAGTCATACATGGATTTGCGCTCATTGTACGGAAAACAATTTCGCGCACTTTGGCAACGCGTATTGTGATGATATGATTATCTAAATGCATAAAGATAGAACATTTATGCAGGTTAAGTTTGCCATATAACGCACAATGACACTGCGCCAACACCGGGTTAACGACGAGTCAAGGTTGACCCGATAGAAAGATACCCATGTATTAATTTGCCTACTTACGCCGAACGCTTCTGCAATGAAAGGTTGGTGAAATGGTGGAGTTGACCCTTGTTTGCTTCAGTTCGATCCTTCTCGATCTCTGTGCAGATAAAATGAATGATTCTCGTCAAGTAATATATCACTTTTGATTGCTGCTGGTTGTTCTTCAAATTTAGTTCATTTTTCCATTGATACGATTTTGAACTCGTTCTTCACTGGTGTTCCCCTCTATGCAGATAAGCCTGGAATAGAACACTGTCTATAGCTGTGAGGAGCGTCTATCTGCGTGTGGGATACCCTCGCTACCGCTAGCCGCCGGGAGTGTGGAGCGAGCTTAAGTTAGAAGGGTAGAGTCCTGCTGGTAGGTAAAGTAAATGGGATAGCTAGCTTTTCGGGTTGGCAGCAGGCAGATGGCTGGCCGGGCCGAGTGAGCGGGAAAGTTTCGGAGCTTGGGTGAGCATACAGGTTGCTGGGACGCAGTTTGTACGCGGCATGTATTGCTGCTACTGTTGCTGCGCGCACTAACTATATATCATGATTGTAACTCTGCAAACAAACCGGCGATACAATAATAATATTAGACGACAAGGATCCTAGCTAGCTACCTACCTGCAGGGGTCGCACCCCTGCAGGATCTCTGGCTGGGCCTGCCCCCGAGCGGGCGTTCACCCAGCCATCTCAGATTGGGATCGCAAGCTGCCATACATGGGACTACCTCAGAAATGCATGGACTGCACATTCGTTCCCTTATTAACACCTTCACCAACCGCCTTTTGCAGCAGGTAGGCCGTCAATCGATCTAGCGATAGCTGCCACACGGAATATGGACTAAATTTGTGGACTGTGGCCTGCTGGAGCTAGCGGCCTTATTACTCAGGAAAGGAAATCGTGGCAGGTTAGTGGGCTTGTGTTCTATGAAAGAGCTGGAGGGGGGTGGAGGAATGCGCATGGTGGCCCGTGCATGCCCTTGCTCGAGCAAGGGAAACAGATAAAGAAAGTACGGCGAGCCTTAGCATACACCCTTGCTCGAGTAAGGGTAAAACATTTCTTCCCTTTTAAGCGATCACCAACAACAATAACAACAACATTAAATTTATTGTACAAGGATTGCTTGGAGCAGGCACGGGCCGATTGGTAGGACAACCGATAGGACCCGCAGCAGCCTGCTGAGCAAAGGGCCGTGCACATCACTTCCTCAGGTATATATCAGCAGCCACAACTTAGGCCCCCGTCACACTGTTGGATCCGCCCCGGCGACAAGCGCATGCAGCTACATACACTTCTGCGCACCCACACAAATATTATGTATAGCGGCGCCCAGGTACGTACATACGTAGGCGCCATCCGTGTGAGTGAGTGCACAGGGTCCCTGATTTACACTCGGAATAATGCCTCGCTTGCGATTAGCAGCCCCTTTGCTCGGGGCTGGACCGCCTAAGCAAGCGAGGACGCACCGTCCGTATAGTCAAACCGCTCCTTCACCTGTCCCGGTGCCTGCTGCCTTCCACGGTCGAACACGCACGCACGGGCCACGGCGCGGGGCGAGCCATCCAGAGATAGACACGGCGACAGGGGCCCGCGGCAGCCTAAGCAAGGGGCCGTGCAGGGCCCTTGCTCAGCTGGGTGTAGCCGCGGCCTTGGCAGCCCGAAAGCATCGCCCAGCCCCTGTACCACGGGTACAGTCTTTCCAAGCCCCATGGCATAATTAATTTCGAGAGGTAGCCTCGAGCAGGCGCAACTGTCGTGGATGGACACATCTGGTCCCTGTGTACAACTTGATTGGCATACCTTTTGCTTAGAGCTTCGGCGGCGTCGCATACGTGGCGGCTACGCTGCATATGTCCCGGCCTGCCGCACCGATCTTCCCATATTCTGGTGATGTCTCGCGAGCCCCCGTCGCCTTCAAAAGACTACAACGGACCTCTACGGCTGCACTGCTAAATTTATACGGCAGGAGCGACCCGGTCTTGGCTGTGGTTCGCTACATCGGAGGCCACATCTATCTATCCAACTGTAAATTCGTTCTCCACTGGCTGCAGTCCTGGACATAGAAATATATATCCAGCAAGCGGGGTGGGGGGTCGTCTAATGGGAAAGACACTGGCATTCTGTCCAGAGATCGGCGGCTCGAATCCCCGTCCCCTCACCGCCGTGTGCTTAGGCGGGTCTGGCGCGGTTTCCAGGAGAGGAAATCCTGGCGCGCTGGTAACCTGGTGTACTTGCCGGTATGGCTGCGTGACCCCCACGCGGGTGATGAAGGATGGGTGCGCAGTCCTTGGTAGGGGTTGATGAGACGAGGCACCTACGAGCTATCTGGGCCCTTTGGAACACCCGGTCGGGATACGGGTACACCTTGTAACGGTTAATAATATCCAGCAACAATAGCAAAAGCCCGAAGAATACCTTTCCAGCACCAATAGCGAGCTCCACCTACAAGCGCGCGCGAACATGTCATTTGCGCTTACCGTATTACTCACATGCATGCATCCCGCATCAACAGAGCTCACTAAAATAAACCACAAGATGCACATATGAGATCAATACAAAGTTAGGTTATAAATCATGACAAATTAAACATTAGCACAAGAGTTAAGTTATTATGCACGGCAGCGGCAAGCGTCGCCCACGACAGGTTCGCTGCGTCGATGTACGATTAGTCGGACAGCGAGCACGCACAAAATCTAATAACAAAAAATGCACGGAAAAAATACATCAAGAAGGTTATATATAATAGCGCGAAGGCAAGTCATAAAACATTAAGTTTCGCGTTGCCCTACGTAGCATTGATTGCTTGCGAATGGTACATCGATATCTAAAACCAGCCAACACTGCGCTTCACGCAAACGTAGCACGCCCAACCCTAGAGGCCGAAACCAAACATTGCACAGGTACCAAAACGGCTGATCTTAATCGTTAGCTATACCGCCGGTGATGGTATTTCTTTCTGGGAACAGAACCGATCTCCAAAATATTAAAAGAAAGCCTTAAGCTTTCTTGTGGATGACGGCGAACTGGGGGAAGTGGACTGCACAGGCGACCGGGGCACCGACAGGCGCGGCGGTGGGCGTGGCGGGCGCGGCGACAGCGGCGGCCGCGGTGGCCTGGGTGGTGGTGAGGGTGGTGGCGGCGGGCGCGGCGGGCGCGGCGACCGCGGGGGCGGCGACGGTGGGGGCGGCGACGGTGACGGCGGGGCGGGGGCGGCGGCGGCGGGGGCGGCGGGGGCGGGTACGGAGACGGGGGGGGTGGCGAGGGCGGAGGTGGCGACGGTGGGCGCGGGGAGGGCGGGGCGGAGGAGGCGACGGCGGAGGCGGCGACGGCGGGGGCGGCGACAACGGTCGCGGCGACGGCGGGCGCGGTGATGGCGGACGCGGCGACGGCGGGGGCGGCGACGGCGGGGGCGGCGACGACGACGTCCGCAGCAACGGCGGGGGCGGCGATGGCGGACGTGGCGACGGCGGGCGCGGGGACGGCGGGGGCGGCGTCGGTGGGCGCGGCGACGACGGGGGCGGCGACGGCGGGCGCGGCGACGGCGGCAAATTCGGAGGTCTGGGAGACGGCGGGGGCGGCGGGGACGGCGGCCTTGGTGGAGGGCTGGGCGAGTATGGCGGATGCGGGTTCCGGCAGTTGGGGTCCATGGCATCCGGAATGAAATCGCAATCGTCGTCCAGACCATCAGAGCAGTTTGACTCAAAGCTCGCCCTGCGGCGGCAGATGCGCACGGTGGCGCCCTTGACGGCATCCCAGCTGTCGAAGCGGACCACGATGTTGCTGTTGGGGTCATTCCATATGCTCCCCACACGGATCTCGCCCACATGGAACGTCCTCACTGCGAGCCCCCTCTCGATGCTGCCGTCGTAGTTGTGCATCAGCACAAAGGGCACGTTGTCATCCTTTTGTTCCCACGCGAGGTCGTAGGGGTAGACGTTGATGCGCGCCGACAGGAAGAGGCGCTGGCCAGGGGGCATACCAGCGCCCGTGATCAGGACGCTGCTGCTGCGTGTGCTGAGCTGGGGGGGAATGGTGGCGACGATGTACTTGCCCGGAGCGAGGCTGTCTCCATTGAGGGTGAGGAAGGGCTCGCCCCAGCCGACCTGCGTGCAAGGTCGGATGGATGGTAAGGATGGCAGGGATATGTCGCTAGTCAGCAGAATGCATGCAGCATTATCGGTTTGTAGCGCGCAAAAGCATAAAGGTCGCAACAGCAGCTCGGGACAGCATACGAGCGAGAAGGCCATCAATGGACAGTGTTTCACTCGTGTCTATACTGATACGACTGCTATGTACGTTATAATAATATATAAGGACGGCATGGTGCACATTTTCGAGTGAATTTGCATGTTCCTCATGATAACACAAACGGCCAGTGGCTGGTTAGTTAATTAGCAACGCTGGAAATGCAATGCGCGGTGTATTCTAACTGCGGGACCGACCTGCCAGTTGTGCGGCGCGTTGAGGCAGCGGATGCCCTGGCCGCCCGTGGCTCCCATGGCGCAGGTGTGGTCACATTGGTTCGCCAGGTCACAACCACCGGGTACGTTGCCGTGGTGCATGCCGTAGTTGTGACCGAGCTCGTGGAACAGGAACTCAAGCAATGGCAGTATATCACCGTTCATCCAGACCTTTCCCCAGCCCCAGTCGTTAACCGCCGTACGTTGAGTCGACCAGCGGCCTAAGTTGGCCCTTCCGGCGAAGCCGCCGCAGCCTGCAAGCCAAACAGCCACCCAAGAGCAAAGCATGTGTCTGCGCGAGTTGGCGTAGTAAGTGATTGCTTGGTAGCATCGCCAAGCAATCTCCGGATTCTGTGCCGTATTAGCAATTCCTGAATAGAGGGAGCTTACACTCCGGCTACTACGACAGTGGCAACATTTATCGAATAATACGGAAATAATTTGCTTTGCACACATGTGAGCAGCAGCAGTATCGCAGTACATGAGATCTTTCTTACGTAGCTAGCTGCCTAGCTGAATAGCTACCCGTTATGTATAACGCAGAGGAGGTGGTTTTGCTTTGCTCGGTTAATGAGCGACTTACCGTCAACCCTCCACGGGAACTCCGAAGGGAGAATCATGACGTGATGATGGTAATCAGCCGGGTCGACACCCTTGGACCTCGCCCATTCATCCGCCCAGTACTGCCACTTGAGATCGTTGTCACCGCTGCAGGTGTTGGTGGTAAAGTTGTTCCCGTTGTAGAAGCTGGGCGGGAAATTAAATGTGCCGTTGCATGGGATCTGCACCGGGCCCAGCACCTTGAGGTTGGAGGGGGCCAGGGTGACCTGGCCGTTGCTACAGGTGTCGTAGTAGCCAGCCAGTGAGCGTCCCTGGTCGATCCCCTTGTCCGTCAGAAACAGATCTGTGACTGACTGCGAGTTAGAGAACGAGTTCGGGGAACGGAGGAGGGTCTACCTTCATCAGTAAACATTTCCAATGGCTTGGTGGCTTGCCTTTTTAACACGTCCAAGTATGGCAACGACACGCCTCACACATACGCGCAATACGTAATCAGATGTGCCAGTTCGACACATGACGTTGAGCGAGTGTTAACCCAAGCTGTCTGCGTGTGTACGTTACTGTCAGCAGTGCTTCCATGTTTGTTTGCCTCCTGACGACATACGTAAAGGCCGCAACGCTGCAACAAGCCGAACGCTCCGGAAATCTACTGATCTACTTCGTTTTGTACGTTTTGATTAGTAGTGGCTGCAACGTTGCTGCTGCTCACCTCGGGGGTCCATGTCTGGGGCTTGCTGTAACCACACATATCCACGATGTAGACCAGGATTCGGACCTGGGTGGGCGTGGTAATCGTCTCACCCAGCAGCGCCCGGCGCCGCGCTGCTGGCCCGTCTTGCGCTGAGAATTGTGGGACAGCGCACGAATGTACGACACCGTCCACGATCCGATCGTACGACACGTCCACGAGCGTGTCTATGGGAACCGCTTCCTCGGAGATCTGGGCGCAGAAGGCCAGGCGGTAGATCGTGCCACTGCCCGCTTCGTTCAAGTAGTAAGAAAGGACATCGGACTCCACCCCGGTGTTATCAGATACACCAGGCAACTCCAGCGCACTGATAGATCCCGTGACAATGCCCGGTTTGTTGCTTTGCATGGCTTGCGCAGTCGCATCGCTGAGCAGCAACAGTAATGTTGCGACCAGGAAGAGGCTGCTGGAGAGCATGCCCGACGAATACGACCGAGCAGGCAGTCGGGCCATTGCGCCTATTGATCAAGAACTAAATGTACTAATTATATTATACACGACCAGCAGAATTAATGCATTAGCAGCGAGCGTCGTCAATGGAATTAATTCATCAATGTAGTTTACTAAACTCAATATTGCAATTATTATTGTAAAGCATAAATTGTCGCAGCAGGGTTTGTGCGTCCGTGCGGCGTACAAAGCATCAATTGTAATTCGTCTGTGTATGACTACTGCCCTGTGTACCTGCGTTGTAGTTGCCTTGCCTCGCAATATAGAGATTGCTTGATAACGAACTAAAAGAGCTGCAGGGTTTTATACGCTTGCACCTGCCCGTTGATTGATTGCAGTGTCGTTTTGCGGGACGGTGTGACTCACACTTGGCCAAACGACCCAAACACGTACGCACGTGTCGTTCCATCAGCAGTCAGGCACGGGCACCTATATAGCTAGATTGCTCATACGTTTCTGCACGTGCCTACGTAAGCATTATATTTCATCCTACCTAAAGCACAGCCTACCTGAAGTACAGCCAACCTACTGTATGAACCGCCTGGTTTATTTCGTACGCTCTTATGTACCTACTCATCTGTGATTTATTTGTATTCACAACCTACGTTCACCTATATTGATGACAGCCGCTGTCATCAATACGGCATGCATTATTGTACCGACGTACGTAGTTGTGTTCGCCGGGCGCGATTTGTATATACTCATCTGTGATTTATTTGTATTCACAACCTACGTTCACCTATATATGTCTATACTGATACTGCTATGTATGTTGAAATAAGGACAGTAAGGACCATATGGACGGCAGTTATTTTGTATGTTCCTCATTACAAATACACGGTCAGTGGCTGGTTAGTTAATTAGCAACGCTGGAAATGCAATGCGCGGTGTATTCTAACTGCGGGACCGACCTGCCAGTTGTGCGGCGCGTTGAGGCAGCGGATGCCCTGGCCGCCCGTGGCGCCCATGGCGCAGGTGTGGTCACATTGGTCCGGCAGGTCGCAACCACCGGGTACGTTGCCGTGGTGCGTGCATGCCGTAGTTGTGACCGAGCTCGTGGAACAGGAACTCAAGCTCTGGCATTATATCACCGTTCATCCAGACCATGCCCCGGCCCCAGTCGTTAACCGCCGTACGTTGAATCGACGAGCGGCCTAAGACGGCCATCCCGGCGAAGCTGCCGCAGCCTGCAAGCAAAACAGCCACCCAAGGGCAAAGCATGTGTCTGTGCGAGTTTGTTGGCGTAGTAATTGCTTGGTAGCATTGCCGAGCACTCTCCAGATTCTGTGCCGTATTAGCAATTCCTGAATAGAGGGAGCTTACACTCCGGCTACTACGACAGTGGCAACATTTATCGAATAATATGGAAATAATTTGCTTTGCATACATGTGTGTGAGCAGTAGCAGGTTCGCAAGACATGAAGATCTTCCTTCTGTAACTAGCTACCTAGCTGAATAGCTACCCGTTATGTTTAACGCAGAGGAGGTGGTTTTGCTTTGCTTGCTCGGTTAATGAGCGACTTACCGTCAACCCTCCCCGGGAACTCCGAAGGGAGAATCATGACTTGGTGATGGTAATCAGCCGGGTCGACACCCTTGGACCTCGCCCATTCATCCGCCCAGTACTGCCACTTGAGATCGTTAGTTGTCACCGCTGCAGGTGTTGGTGGTAAAGTTGTTCCCGTTGTAGAAGCTGGGCGGGAAATTAAATGTGCCGCTGCATGGGATCTGCACCGGGCCCAGCACCTTGAGGTTGGAGGGGGCCAGGGTGACCTGGCCGTTGCTACAGGTGTCGTAGTAGCCAGCCAGTGGGCGTCCCTGGTAGAACCCCTTGCCCGTCAGAAACAGATCTGTGACTGACTGCGAGTAAGAGAACGAGTTCGAGGAGCGGAGGAGGGTCTACCTTCATCAGTAAACATTTCCAATGGCTTGGTGGCTTGCCTTGCTTGTTAACACGCCAAACGACACACTACACACATACACGCAGTACGCTATCACAAAGGGCCAGTTAGACACGTGACGTTGACAGTCAACCCAATCAAGCTGTCTGCGTGTGTACGTAACTGTCAGCGCTTCCATGTTTGTTTGCCAACTGGCGATATCCCGTAAAGGCCGCAACGCTGCGAAATCCTAATATTTTACTTTGTTTTGATTAGTGGTTACAACGTTGCTGCTGCTCACCTCGGGAGTCCACGTCGCAGGCTTGCTGTAACCACACATATCCACGATGTAGACCAGGATTCGGACCTGGGTGGGCGTAGTAATGCTTTCTCCGATCAGCGCCCGACGCCGCGCTGCTGGCCCACCTTGCGCTGAGGATTGTGGGACAGCGCATGAACGTACGACACCGTCCAAGATCCGATCGTACGACACGTCCACGAACGTGTCTATGGAAACCGCTTCCTCCGAGATCTGGACGATGTCGATAAAATTACTTTATCAATGTAGTTCATTTTACTCAATATTGCAAATTATAATTGTATAGAATAGATTGTTGCAGCAGGCTTTGTGCGTCCGTGCGGCGTAAAACGTGTCAATTGTAATGCGACTGTGAAGGACTACTGTATGTCTTACGTATGCACCTGCTATAGAGTTGCCCTATCTTGCAATAAAAAAATTGATAACTAACTACAAGAGCTGCACGGTTTTATACGCTTGCACTTGCCCGTTGATTGATTGCAGTGTCGTTTTGCAGGACGGTCTGACACACAGGCACTTGGCCAACCCACGTACGCACGTGTCGCTTCATCAGTTGGGCACGGGCACGTATATAGCTAGAGTACTCATACGTTTCTGCCGTGCGTTATTACTAAGCGTGCGTTAAAGTACAGCCTGCCTACTGTATGAATCGCATGGTTTCGTACTCTCTCGCTCATGTACCTACGTACTCATCTGTGATTTTTTGTAATCATAACATACGTTCGCGTGTAGAAAGTTAGCGCCCGACGACACACAAATACGTGCACTGTTGTCATTAAAACCAACGAGGGACAGGACACTGCAACAGGTCACCGCTATCATGTTAAGCTACAAGTATCCGTATAATCCGTAAGGAGGATTCTATAACTGTATCCGTTCCTTTCGTTCTCCAAGCAGCCCGTATTTCAATTTTTTTAAAAATGTGTTTTTGTTGTTACTCTATCTGGCATCTCATTCATCTTTGCATTCTCGTTCGTCTTAACATCTTTTTGCGATTTCTGCATTTTAGGCCCCGAGTGCACAAGCAAGCCAGCCCCATGGTCGTCCGTCGTCCACATATTTCTTTCATCGATCATTACGACTAATAATTATAAAAAGGCCGCAATTCGTATTAAATCTTTCACGCGACTATCATGAGCATGCCTCGATTCGACGTCGCGGTGCACGAACAATTCGCTAGAACAACACTACTTTACACCGCCAGCAAATACAGCAAAATAGTTTATATGAAGTGCGGTGGCTGAGAGGGAACGCATGGTACGTAGGCTGCATTCAATTCTGTGTGTTTCAATAACATTCAGCAAAAGACGGCTGTACATCGCACGTCGTAGAGACGCCTTTCCACAAGCAAAGGTCCGCGCTCCATATATCATATATTTCCATATTCTGATGATAGCTCGCGAGGCCCCGTCGCCTTCCAAGACTACTGCGGGCCACTGCACTGCCGGACACGGGAGCCGGTCTTGGCTGTGGTGGTGGCTATTTTGCTGATACGTAGAGGCGCCCCGGCGGTAACGTACGTCATCTGCGTGCAATGAATATATATGGTGCATGGCTATCGGAACCATACATGTGATGATATGGGGATGCCAGCTTACGGCAACGGAAGCGAGCACTGGCTGATGGACGGCGGAACCCTCTTTTTTGCCAGATTGCGTGCGTGGTATCTACCATGAACGAAACACATTGTGCGGGTGATCATTACAGCGCGTACTGTGTACTTTGTACGCGTATACATGCCATGCATGTAAGAATAACATGTTTAGTATTATGATGATGGATGGCGGCCAGCATGCTAATGCTTCCTTCCGTCCCTCTGCTGGGAGGCCATTGATGATTGCCAACACAGTGCCGAGATGTAATATAAGCGCCATCATCACGTTCGTTCTCCACTGGCTGCAGTCCTTCACACAAGAATATTTATCCAGCACCAATAGCGAGTTGCATCGAAAAAGCGCAAACATTTCTTCTGCGCATATGCACATCTATGCTTCCACGCATGCATCTAATGCGTCCAGCAGCATCAGCAGCGCGCCACGCAAACAAACCACTAGACGCATCAATACAACGGTAGGTTGATAAATCATGGCAGATAAAGAATAAGCGCAACAAAAAGTTCAATATGCGTGGCAGCGGCAAGCATCGCCCACGACAGCGAGGTAGGTTCGCTCCGTCCATGTACGGTAGTCGGACAGCGTCGATTAGTCGGACAGCGAGCATAAATTGAATAAACGAGGCAGGCACGAAATTAATATATTAAGAATGTAATACGTATATAAGAGCGCATCAGCATTGCATGACGAAATTAGGACAGTTTCAGCGTACGTAGCCCTGCGTAGCAATCAAGCAATGCTTGCGAATGGTAAATCGATATCTAAAACAAACCAACGCTGCGCAGCACGCAAACGACGCAAGCCCAACCCTAAAGGGCGGAAACCAAACATTGAACAGATACCAAGCAACACACGCCTGCTCTTATCCGGTATGTTTTACCGCCGGTGAAGGTATATCTTTCTGGGAACCGAACTGATCGCCAAAGTATCAAAAGAAAGCCCTAAGCTTTCTTGTGGGTGGCGGCGAACTGGGGGGAGTGGACTGCACAGGCGACAGGGACACCGACAGGCGCGGCAGTGGGCGTGGCGGGCGCGGCGACAGCGGCGGCCGCGGTGGCCTGGGTGGTGGTGAGGGTGGCGGCGGCGGGCGCGGCGGGCGCGGCGACCGCGGCGGCGGTGACGGTGGGGGCGGCGACGGCGACGGCGGGGGCGGGGGCGGCGGCGGCGGAGGCGGCGGGGGCGGGTAAGGAGACGGAGGGGGTGGCGAGGGCGGAGGTGGCGACGGTGGGCGCGGGAGGGCGGGGGCGGAGACGGCGACGGCGGGTGTGGAGACGGCGGACGCGGCGACGGCGGGGGCGGCGACGACATGCGCGGCGATGGCGGGCGTGGGGACGGCGGGGGCGGCGTCAGCGGGCGCGGTGATGGCGGGCGTGGGGACGGCGGGCGCGGGGACGGCGGGGGCCGCGACAGCGGGCGCGGCGACGGCGGGGGCGACAACGGCGACGGCGGCAAACTGGGTGGTCTGGGAGACGGCGGGGGCGGCGGGTACGGCGGCCTTGGTGGAGGGCTGGGCGGGTATGGCGGATGCGGGTTCCGGCAGTTGGGGTCCATGGCATCCGGAATGAAATCGCAATCGTCGTCCAGACCATCAGAGCAGTTTGACTCAAAGCTCGCCCTGCGGCGGCAGATGCGCACGGTGGCGCCCTTGACGGCATCCCAGCTGTCGAAGCGGACCACGATGTTGCTGTTGGGGTCATTCCATATGCTCCCCACACGGATCTCGCCCACATGGAACGTCCTCACTGCGAGCCCCCTCTCGATGCTGCCGTCGTAGTTGTGCATCAGCACAAAGGGCACGTTGTCATCCTTTTGTTCCCACGCGAGGTCGTAGGGGTAGACGTTGATGCGCGCCGACAGGAAGAGGCGCTGGCCAGGGGGCATACCAGCGCCCGTGATCAGGACGCTGCTGCTGCGTGTGCTGAGCTGCGGGGGAATGGCGGCGACGGTGTAGTTGCCAGCAGCGAGGCTGTCTCCATTGAGGGTGAGGAAGGGACCGCCCCAGCCGACCTGCCAGTTGTGCGGCGCGTTGAGGCAGCGGATGCCCTGGCCTCCCGTGGCGCCCATGGCACAGGTGTGGTCACATTGGTCCGGCAGGTCGCAACCACCAGGTACGTTGCCGTGGTGCATGCCGTAGTTGTGACCGAGCTCGTGAAACAGGAACTCAAGCTCTGGCATTATGTCAGCGTTCATCCAGACCCTGCCCCAGCCCCAGTCGTTAACAGCCGTTTGTTCAGTCGACGAGCGGCCAAGAGAGGCGAGACCCGCGAAGCCGCCGCAGCCTGCAAGCACAACAGGCACCCACGATTTTAATATTAACCGTGCCTGCCTGTCGTTGGTACAAGTTGGCGTAGCAGTACGGTATTTATTTGGTAGCATTGCCAAGCACTCTCCTACGTAGTATATATCTGCCGTGTAAAAATATTCATCAGCTCTTACAAAATCTGAAGAGTTGTCAAGTTGTTAGGCGGGAGCTTACACTCCGGCAGTGGCACCCCTACTTTCACAAAGGGAATCCTTGAGTTGCATACATGCTCTTGAGCAGCATGCATCTAATGCATCGCAGTAGTAGTCCGATTGGATGAATACGCATAAGATCTTGCTTCCTTATGCAGCTATCTAGATAGCTATATAGCTCATTATTATATGCGTGACGCACGCAGATAGAGGGGATGTATGATTTGCTTTGCTCGGTTAATGAGCGACTTACCGTCAACCCTCCCGGGAACTCCGAAGGGAGAATCATGACTTGGTGATGGTAATCACCCGGGTTGACACCCTTGGACCTCGCCCAAGCATCCATCCAGTTTTGCCATTTCCCAAGGTTGTCATAGCGACAGATGTTGGTGGTGAAATTGTTGCCGCCAGGGTAGCGGAACGGGAGATTCAGCGTGCCGCTGCATGGGATCTGCACCGGGCCCAGCACCTTGAGGTTGGAGGGGGCCAGGGTGACCTGGCCGTTGCTGCAGGTGTCGTAGTAGCCAGCCAGTGAGCGTCCCTGTTTGAACCCCTTGCCCGTCAGAAACAGATCTGTGACTGACTGCGAGTTAGAGAACACAACGAGGAGCGGAGGGAGGGGCTTTAGTATTCGTTGTAAATAAATATGCATGTATGGCGGCTTGCTTCGTTATTAGTTGAATGAAGCACGCCAAGCGCGGCAACAACACATGCATACATATATATACCTACATACAACGTGTGTATGCATGTATGTGGCATTAATTACATTAATTAATCACACCGTAGATGAAAGGGCCCATAATATACACTAATCACGCAATACTCTAGCAAGCAAGCAAGAAGGGGCATTTGGACGACAACACGCGTTGATTGGGCGGGTGTTCACCCACTCCGTACGTCTGCTGTCGGTGCAGCTGACGGCCTCGATTTCGAAAATGTTTTTTCGATATACGTACAGGTCGCGAAGCTACGGAAAGCTGCCGATTCGCTTTTCTTCTCCCTTCATAGTGGCTGCAACGTTGCTGCTGCTCACCTCGGGGGTCCACGTCTGGGGCTTGCTGTAACCACACATATCCACGATGTAGACCAGGATTCGGACCTGGGTGGGCGTGGTGATGCTTTCTCCGATCAGCGCCCGGCGCCGCGCTGCTGGCCCGCCTTGCGCCGCTTTGGTGGCTGATGCTGCGAGCTGCGGGGCAGCGCACGAATGAACGACACCGTCCACGATCCGATCGTACGACACGTCCACGAGCGTGTTGATGGGAACCGCTTCCTCCGAGATCTGGGCGCAGAAGGCCAGGCGGTAGATGGTGCCACTGCCCGCTTCGTTCAAATAGTAAGAAAGGACATCGGACTCCACCCCGGTGTTGTCCGATACACCAGGTAACTCCAGCGCACTGATAGATCCCGTGACAATGCCCGGTTTGTTGCTTTGCATGGCTTGCGCAGTCGCACCGCTGAGCAGCAACAGTAATGTTGCGGCCAGGGAGAGGCTGCTGGAGAGCATGCCCGACGAATACGACCGAGCAGGCAGTCGGGCCATTGCGCCTATTGATCAAGAACTAAGTGTACTAATTACACACGATTAGCAGAAATAATCCATCAGCAGCGAGCGTCGTCGATACAATTTCTTAATCAATGTAGTTCACTTTAATCACGCAGTAGGGTCTGTGCGTCCGTGCGTCAATTATAATGCGCGTGTGTAGGAATGCTACTGTCCTGTGCACCTACTATGGAGTTTATTGCCTTGTCTCGCAATATAAAATAAGAAAGATAACTGACTAGGAGAGCTGCACGGTTTTATACGCTTGCAACTGCGCGTTGATTGATTGCAGTGTCGTTTTGCGGGACGCACGGCTGCCTGACACTTGTCCAAGCGACCCACGTTCGTGTCGTTTCATCATACATGAGTTAGGCACGGGCAGAAATGTAGCTAGATACTCATACCAATTTGCCCGTGACTAAGCGTTACAGTACAGCCTACCTACTGTATGAACCGCATGGCTTCGTTCCGTACGTCTTGCTTATGTACCTACTTAACTGTGATTTCGTTATTTGTTATCATAGCATACATTCACGTATAAACAGTTCGCGCCCGACGACACATACACAATCAGCCACGTACACTGCTGCTGTTATTACAACCAAAGATATAGCAACGACATTCCACACAAAATTGACGTATGTACGTAATCGCTATCATGCAAAGCTACACGCCTATTCGTAAGGAGTATTCTATAGCTGTGCTTGTAAAATTTCATTCTTATCATCAATTCTATCTGTGGTTGCTGAAACTGATGAACGCGCGCGGTGTGTCGAAGCTCGAAGGCCAAAACTGCGGCCGCGCGATCGGAGCAAGGGGTCCGGACGGCCCCGCCCTGCCGACCTGTCGTGCTCAGGCCGGCTGCTGGGTGTCCCACCATTCGTTCCTTTCCTTCTCCAAGCAGCACATATTTCATATTTGAAAAAATGTTTTTGTAATTTATCACTTTCGTATCTTCGCATTCACATTCGTTTTAACCTCTTTTCGGGTTTATTTTTGCATTCTTGGCCCCGAGTGCGAAAGTAATCCATGCCCATCGTCGTCCGTCGTCGACATATTTCTTCCATCGAACATCAAGACTACGTAATAAATATAGAAAGGCCGCCGTTCGTATTAAATGGGCGATGCAATGCTTTTTGCACGACCAGGCAGGACCTCAGGGGTCAGGGCCTGCCATGCATGACCACCCACTGCCGCCTTTCCGTACTCCATCGCTACCACACACGTCTTTGCAATAATGTTCATTTAGTACACTTGGCCACTGATCCGCCGGCTGATGTTTCTTGTAATTTATCACGCGACTATATATCATGCACCTTGCCTTGGCCGGCTCGGCGTTGCGGTGCACAAACAACTCGCTAGAACACTACTTTACAACGCCAGCAAAATAATTTGTGTGAAAATACGGTGGCTGAAAGGGAGTGAATGTAGGCTACGTACATACATACATTGTGTGTATTATGTGCGTTTATTTTATTAAAATTCAGCAAAAGACGGACGGCTGTATGTCCACGCTGTACTACATAGCTGTACAGACGTACGTACGCCTTTCCACAAACAAAGGTCTGCGCTCCATATACTTTGTATTTCCATATTCTGGTGATATTCTGGTGATAGCTCGCGAGCCCCCGTCGCCTTCCAAGACTACTGCGGGCCACTGCACTGCCGGACACGGGAGCCGGTCTTGGCTGTGGTGGTGGCTGGTTGGCTGATGCGTAGAGGCGCCCCGACGGTAACGTCATTTGCGTGCAATGAATATATATGGTGCGTGGCTGACTAACGGAAACATACATGTGATATGTATGTGGGGATGCCAGTTTACGGCAACGACAGCGAGCCTTGCTTTATTATTTATGAACGGCGGAACCCTCGTTTTTGCCAGATTGCTTGCGTGCATAGTAACTGACATGAACGAAACACATTATTGTGCGGGTCACCGTTACAGCCCATATGTACTTTGTACATACGCGTATACATGCCATACCCTAGAAGTATTCATGATGATGGCGGTCTGCACACATGCCACGGCTTCCGTCCGTCCATCTGCTGGGAGGCTATCTATATATTGATTGCCAACGCAGTAGCGAGATGTAACGAAGCGCCATCACCTTCGTTCTCCACTGGCTGCATTCCTGGGCACTAGAATGTTTATCCGGCAATAGCGAGCTGCACGTAAAAGCGCGAACATGTCATTTGCGCTTATCCACATCTATCCGTCTATGCATCCAGCGACACATCCATCCAGCATCAGCAGCGAGCAGAGCGCACGCAAACCAACCACCAGACGCACATACGAGATCAATACAACGGTAGCTAGGTTTAAAAATCATGGCAAATAAAGAATAAGCGCAAATCATGGCAAATACAGAATCAGCGCAACAATAAGTTCAGTATGCACGGCAGCGCGCGGCAAGTAAGCATCGCCCACGACAGGTAGGTTCGCTCCGTCGATGTACGAGTAGTCGGACATACATACAGCGAGCATAAATTGAATAAACGAGGCAGGCACGAAATTAATATATCAAGAATGTAATACGTATATAAGAGCGCATCAGCATTGCATGACGAAATTATATTAGGACGGTTTCAGCGTACGTAGCCTAGCCCTGCGTAGCAATCAAGCAATGCTTGCGAATGGTAAATTGATATCTAAAACCAATTAGTTGCAACCAACGCTGCGCAGCACGCAAACGAAGCAAGCCCAACCCTAAAGGGCGGAAACCAAACATTGAACAGGTACCAAGCAACACACGCCTGCTCTTATCCGGTACGTTTTACCGCCGGTGAAGGTATATCTTTCTGCGTGGGAACCGAACTGATCGCCAAATTATCAAAAGAAAGCCCTAAGCTTTCTTGTGGGTGACGGCGAACTGGGGGAGTGGACTGCACAGGCGACAGGGACACCGACAGGCGCGGCGGTGGGCGTGGCGGGCGCGGCGACAGCGGCGGCCGCGGTGGCCTGGGTGGTGGTGAGGGTGGCGGCGGCGGGCGCGGCGGGCGCGGCGACCGCGGCGGCGGTGACGGTGGGGGCGGCGACGGCGACGGCGGGGGCGGGGGCGGCGGCGGCGGAGGCGGCGGGGGTGGGTAAGGAGACGGAGGGGGTGGCGAGGGCGGAGGTGGCGACGGTGGGCGCGGGGAGGGCGGGGGCGGAGACGGCGACGGCGGGCGTGGAGACGGCGGACGCGGCGACGGCGGGGGTGGCGACGACATTCGCGGTGACGGCGGGGGCGGTGATGGCGGAGGCGGCAACGGTAAGAGTGATGACGACGGCGGGGCGGCGACGACATGCGCGGCGATGGCGGGCGTGGGGACGGCGGGGGCGGCGTCAGCGGGCGCGGTGATGGCGGGCGTGGGGACGGCGGGCGCGGGGACGGCGGGGGCCGCGACGGCGGGCGCGGCGACGGCGGGGGCGACAACGGCGACGGCGGCAAACTGGGTGGTCTGGGAGACGGCGGGGGCGGCGGGTACGGCGGCCTTGGTGGAGGGCTGGGCGGGTATGGCGGATGCGGGTTCCGGCAGTTGGGGTCCATGGCATCCGGAATGAAATCGCAATCGTCGTCCAGACCATCAGAGCAGTTTGACTCAAAGCTCGCCCTGCGGCGGCAGATGCGCACGGTGGCGCCCTTGACGGCATCCCAGCTGTCGAAGCGGACCACGATGTTGCTGTTGGGGTCATTCCATATGCTCCCCACACGGATCTCGCCCACATGGAACGTCCTCACTGCGAGCCCCCTCTCGATGCTGCCGTCGTAGTTGTGCATCAGCACAAAGGGCACGTTGTCATCCTTTTGTTCCCACGCGAGGTCGTAGGGGTAGACGTTGATGCGCGCCGACAGGAAGAGGCGCTGGCCAGGGGGCATACCAGCGCCCGTGATCAGGACGCTGCTGCTGCGTGTGCTGAGCTGCGGGGGAATGGCGGCGACGGTGTAGTTGCCAGCAGCGAGGCTGTCTCCATTGAGGGTGAGGAAGGGACCGCCCCAGCCGACCTGCCAGTTGTGCGGCGCGTTGAGGCAGCGGATGCCCTGGCCTCCCGTGGCGCCCATGGCACAGGTGTGGTCACATTGGTCCGGCAGGTCGCAACCACCAGGTACGTTGCCGTGGTGCATGCCGTAGTTGTGACCGAGCTCGTGAAACAGGAACTCAAGCTCTGGCATTATGTCAGCGTTCATCCAGACCCTGCCCCAGCCCCAGTCGTTAACAGCCGTTTGTTCAGTCGACGAGCGGCCAAGAGAGGCGAGACCCGCGAAGCCGCCGCAGCCTGCAAGCACAACAGGCACCCACGATTTTAATATTAACCGTGCCTGCCTGTCGTTGGTACAAGTTGGCGTAGCAGTACGGTATTTATTTGGTAGCATTGCCAAGCACTCTCCTACGTAGTATATATCTGCCGTGTAAAAATATTCATCAGCTCTTACAAAATCTGAAGAGTTGTCAAGTTGTTAGGCGGGAGCTTACACTCCGGCAGTGGCACCCCTACTTTCACAAAGGGAATCCTTGAGTTGCATACATGCTCTTGAGCAGCATGCATCTAATGCATCGCAGTAGTAGTCCGATTGGATGAATACGCATAAGATCTTGCTTCCTTATGCAGCTATCTAGATAGCTATATAGCTCATTATTATATGCGTGACGCACGCAGATAGAGGGGATGTATGATTTGCTTTGCTCGGTTAATGAGCGACTTACCGTCAACCCTCCCGGGAACTCCGAAGGGAGAATCATGACTTGGTGATGGTAATCACCCGGGTTGACACCCTTGGACCTCGCCCAAGCATCCATCCAGTTTTGCCATTTCCCAAGGTTGTCATAGCGACAGGTGTTGGTGGTGAAATTGTTGCCGCCAGGGTAGCGGAACGGGAGATTCAGCGTGCCGTTGCATGGGATCTGCACCGGGCCCAGCACCTTGAGGTTGGAGGGGCCAGGGTGACCTGGCCGTTGCTGCAGGTGTCGTAGTAGCCAGCCAGTGAGCGTCCCTGTTTGAACCCCTTGCCCGTCAGAAACAGATCTGTGACTGACTGCGAGTTAGAGAACACAACGGGGAGCGGAGGGAGGGGCTTTAGTATTCGTTGTAAATAAATATGCATGGCGGCTTGCTTCTTATTAGTTGAATGAAGCACGCCAAGCGCGGCAACAACACATGCATACATATATATACATACCTACATACAACGTGTGTATGCATGTATGTGGCATTAATTACATTAATTAATCACACCGTAGATGAAAGGGCCCATAATATACACTAATCACGCAATACTCTAGCAAGCAAGCAAGAAGGGGCATTTGGACGACAACACGCGTTGATTGGGTGTTCACCCACTCCGTACGTCTGCTGTCGGTGCAGCTGACGGCCTCGATTTCGAAAATGTTTTTTCGATATACGTACAGGTCGCGAAGCTACGGAAAGCTGCCGATTCGCTTTTCTTCTCCCTTCATAGTGGCTGCAACGTTGCTGCTGCTCACCTCGGGGGTCCACGTCTGGGGCTTGCTGTAACCACACATATCCACGATGTAGACCAGGATTCGGACCTGGGTGGGCGTGGTGATGCTTTCTCCGATCAGCGCCCGGCGCCGCGCTGCTGGCCCGCCTTGCGCCGCTTTGGTGGCTGATGCTGCGAGCTGCGGGGCAGCGCACGAATGAACGACACCGTCCACGATCCGATCGTACGACACGTCCACGAGCGTGTTGATGGGAACCGCTTCCTCCGAGATCTGGGCGCAGAAGGCCAGGCGGTAGATGGTGCCACTGCCCGCTTCGTTCAAATAGTAAGAAAGGACATCGGACTCCACCCCGGTGTTGTCCGATACACCAGGTAACTCCAGCGCACTGATAGATCCCGTGACAATGCCCGGTTTGTTGCTTTGCATGGCTTGCGCAGTCGCACCGCTGAGCAGCAACAGTAATGTTGCGGCCAGGGAGAGCTGCTGGAGAGCATGCCCGACGAATACGACCGAGCAGGCAGTCGGGCCATTGCGCCTATTGATCAAGAACTAAGTGTACTAATTACACACGATTAGCAGAAATAATCCATCAGCAGCGAGCGTCGTCGATACAATTTCTTAATCAATGTAGTTCACTTTAATCACGCAGTAGGGTCTGTGCGTCCGTGCGTCAATTATAATGCGCGTGTGTAGGAATGCTACTGTCCTGTGCACCTACTATGGAGTTAATTGCCTTGTCTCGCAATATAAAATAAGAAAGATAACTGACTAGGAGAGCTGCACGGTTTTATACGCTTGCAACTGCGCGTTGATTGATTGCAGTGTCGTTTTGCGGGACGCACGGCTGCCTGACACTTGTCCAAGCGACCCACGTTCGTGTCGTTTCATCATACATGAGTTAGGCACGGGCAGAAATGTAGCTAGATACTCATACCAATTTGCCCGTGACTAAGCGTTACAGTACAGCCTACCTACTGTATGAACCGCATGGCTTCGTTCCGTACGTCTTGCTTATGTACCTACTTAACTGTGATTTCGTTATTTGTTATCATAGCATACATTCACGTATAAACAGTTCGCGCCCGACGACACATACACAATCAGCCACGTACAACTGCTGCTGTTATTACAACCAAAGATATAGCAACGACATTCCACACAAAATTGACGTATGTACGTAATCGCTATCATGCAAAGCTACACGCCTATTCGTAAGGAGTATTCTATAGCTGTGCTTGTAAAATTTCATTCTTATCATCAATTCTATCTGTGGTTGCTGAAACTGATGAACGCGCGCGGTGTGTCGAAGCTCGAAGGCCAAAACTGCGGCCGCGCGATCGGAGCAAGGGGTCCGGACGGCCCCGCCCTGCCGACCTGTCGTGCTCAGGCCGGCTGCTGGGTGTCCCACCATTCGTTCCTTTCCTTCTCCAAGCAGCACATATTTCATATTTGAAAAAATGTTTTTGTAATTTATCACTTTCGTATCTTCGCATTCACATTCGTTTTAACCTCTTTTCGGGTTTATTTTTGCATTCTTGCCCCGAGTGCGAAAGTAATCCATGCCCATCGTCGTCCGTCGTCGACATATTTCTTCCATCGAACATCAAGACTACGTAATAAATATAGAAAGGCCGCCGTTCGTATTAAATGGGCGATGCAATGCTTTTTGCACGACCAGGCAGGACCTCAGGGGTCAGGGCCTGCCATGCATGACCACCCACTGCCGCCTTTCCGTACTCCATCGCTACCACACACGTCTTTGCAATAATGTTCATTTAGTACACTTGCCACTGATCCGCCGGCTGATGTTTCTTGTAATTTATCACGCGACTATATATCATGCACCTTGCCTTGGCCGGCTCGGCGTTGCGGTGCACAAACAACTCGCTAGAACACTACTTTACAACGCCAGCAAAATAATTTGTGTGAAAATACGGTGGCTGAAAGGGAGTGAATGTAGGCTACGTACATACATACATTGTGTGTATTATGTGCGTTTATTTTATTAAAATTCAGCAAAAGACGGACGGCTGTATGTCCACGCTGTACTACATAGCTGTACAGACGTACGTACGCCTTTCCACAAACAAAGGTCTGCGCTCCATATACTTTGTATTTCCATATTCTGGTGATATTCTGGTGATAGCTCGCGAGCCCCCGTCGCCTTCCAAGACTACTGCGGGCCACTGCACTGCCGGACACGGGAGCCGGTCTTGGCTGTGGTGGTGGCTGGTTGGCTGATGGCGTAGAGGCGCCCCGACGGTAACGTCATTTGCGTGCAATGAATATATATGGTGCGTGGCTGACTAACGGAAACATACATGTGATATGTATGTGGGGGATGCCAGTTTACGGCAACGACAGCGAGCCTTGCTTTATTATTTATGAACGGCGGAACCCTCGTTTTTGCCAGATTGCTTGCGTGCATAGTAAATGACATGAACGAAACACATTATTGTGCGGGTCACCGTTACAGCCCATATGTACTTTGTACATACGCGTATACATGCCATACCCTAGAAGTATTCATGATGATGGCGGTCTGCACACATGCCACGGCTTCCGTCCGTCCATCTGCTGGGAGGCTATCTATATATTGATTGCCAACGCAGTAGCGAGATGTAACGAAGCGCCATCACCTTCGTTCTCCACTGCTTGCATTCCTGGGCACTAGAATGTTTATCCGGCAATAGCGAGCTGCACGTAAAAGCGCGAACATGTCATTTGCGCTTATCCACATCTATCCGTCTATGCATCCAGCGACACATCCATCCAGCATCAGCAGCGAGCAGAGCGCACGCAAACCAACCACCAGACGCACATACGAGATCAATACAACGTAGCTAGGTTTAAAAATCATGGCAAATAAAGGAAGCGCAAATCATGGCAAATACAGAATCAGCGCAACAATAAGTTCAGTATGCACGGCAGCGCGCGGCAAGTAAGCATCGCCCACGACAGGTAGGTTCGCTCCGTCGATGTACGAGTAGTCGGACATACATACAGCGAGCATAAATTGAATAAACGAGGCAGGCACGAAATTAATATATCAAGAATGTAATACGTATATAAGAGCGCATCAGCATTGCATGACGAAATTATATTAGGACGGTTTCAGCGTACGTAGCCTAGCCCTGCGTAGCAATCAAGCAATGCTTGCGAATGGTAAATCGATATCTAAAACCAATTAGTTGCAACCAACGCTGCGCAGCACGCAAACGAAGCAAGCCCAACCCTAAAGGCGGAAACCAAACATTGAACAGGTACCAAGCAACACACGCCTGCTCTTATCCGGTACGTTTTACCGCCGGTGAAGGTAATATCTTTCTGGGAACCGAACTGATCGCCAAATTATCAAAAGAAAGCCTAAGCTTTTCTTGTGGGTGACGGCGAACTGGGGGGAGTGGACTGCACAGGCGACAGGGACACCGACAGGCGCGGCGGTGGGGCGTGGCGGGCGCGGCGACAGCGGCGGCCGCGGTGGCCTGGGTGGTGGTGAGGGTGGCGGCGGCGGGCGCGGCGGGCGCGGCGACCGCGGCGGCGGTGACGGTGGGGGCGGCGACGGCGACGGCGGGGGCGGGGCGGCGGCGGCGGCGGCGGCGGGCGGGTAAGGAGACGGAGGGGGTGGCGAGGGCGGAGGTGGCGACGGTGGGCGCGGGGAGGGCGGGGCGGAGACGGCGACGGCGGGCGTGGAGACGGCGGACGCGGCGACGGCGGGGGCGACGACATTCGCGGTGACGGCGGGGGCGGTGATGGCGGAGGCGGCAACGGAAAGAGTGATGACGACGGCGGGGGCGGCGACGACATGCGCGGCGATGGCGGGCGTGGGACGGCGGGGGCGGCGTCAGCGGGCGCGGTGATGGCGGGCGTGGGGACGGCGGCGCGGGGACGCGGGGGCCGCGACGGCGGGCGCGGCGACGGCGGGGGCGACAACGGCGACGGCGGCAAACTGGGTGGTCTGGGAGACGGCGGGGCGGCGGGTACGGCGGCCTGGTGGAGGGCTGGCGGTATGGCGGATGCGGGTTCCGGCAGTTGGGGTCCATGGCATCCGGAATGAAATCGCAATCGTCGTCCAGACCATCAGAGCAGTTTGACTCAAAGCTCGCCCTGCGGCGGCAGATGCGCACGGTGGCGCCCTTGACGGCATCCCAGCTGTCGAAGCGGACCACGATGTTGCTGTTGGGGTCATTCCATATGCTCCCCACACGGATCTCGCCCACATGGAACGTCCTCACTGCGAGCCCCCTCTCGATGCTGCCGTCGTAGTTGTGCATCAGCACAAAGGGCACGTTGTCATCCTTTTGTTCCCACGCGAGGTCGTAGGGGTAGACGTTGATGCGCGCCGACAGGAAGAGGCGCTGGCCAGGGGCATACCAGCGCCCGTGATCAGGACGCTGCTGCTGCGTGTGCTGAGCTGCGGGGGAATGGCGGCGACGGTGTAGTTGCCAGCAGCGAGGCTGTCTCCATTGAGGGTGAGGAAGGGACCGCCCCAGCCGACCTGCCAGTTGTGCGGCGCGTTGAGGCAGCGGATGCCCTGGCCTCCGTGGCGCCCATGGCACAGGTGTGGTCACATTGGTCCGGCAGGTCGCAACCACCAGGTACGTTGCCGTGGTGCATGCCGTAGTTGTGACCGAGCTCGTGAAACAGGAACTCAAGCTCTGGCATTATGTCAGCGTTCATCCAGACCCTGCCCGCCCCAGTCGTTAACAGCCGTTTGTTCAGTCGACGAGCGGCCAAGAGAGGCGAGACCCGCGAAGCCGCCGCAGCCTGCAAGCACATACAACAGGCACCCACGATTTTAATATTAACCGTGCCTGCCTGTCGTTGGTACAAGTTGGCGTAGCAGTACGGTATTTATTTGGTAGCATTGCCAAGCACTCTCCTACGTAGTATGTATCTGCCGTGTAAAATATTCATCAGCTCTTACAAAATCTGAAGAGTTGTCAAGTTGTTAGGCGGGAGCTTACACTCCGGCAGTGGCACCCCTACTTTCACAAAGGGAATCCTTGAGTTGCGTACATGCTCTTGAGCAGCATGCATCTAATGCATCGCAGTAGTAGTCCGATTGGATGAATACGCATAAGATCTTGCTTCCTTATGCAGCTATCTAGATAGCTATATAGCTCATTATTATATGCGTGACGCACGCAGATAGAGGGGATGTATGATTTGCTTTGCTCGGTTAATGAGCGACTTACCGTCAACCCTCCCGGAACTCCGAAGGGAGAATCATGACTTGGTGATGGTAATCACCCGGGTTGACACCTTGGACCTCGCCCAAGCATCCATCCAGTTTTGCCATTTCCCAAGGTTGTCATAGCGACAGGTGTTGGTGTGAAATTGTTGCCGCCAGGGTAGCGGAACGGGAGATTCAGCGTGCCGTTGCATGGGATCTGCACCGGGCCCAGCACCTTGAGGTTGGAGGGGGCCAGGGTGACCTGGCCGTTGCTGCAGGTGTCGTAGTAGCCAGCCAGTGAGCGTCCCTGTTTGAATCCCTTGCCCGTCAGAAACAGATCTGTGACTGACTGCGAGTTAGAGAACACAACGGGGAGCGAGGGAGGGGCTTTAGTATTCGTTGTAAATAAATATGCATGGCGGCTTGCTTCTTATTAGTTGAATGAAGCACCCAAGCGCGGCAACAACACATGCATACATATATATACCTACATACAACGTGTGTATGCATGTATGTGGCATTAATTACATTAATTAATCACACCGTAGATGAAAGGGCCCATAATATACACTAATCACGCAATACTCTAGCAAGCAAGCAAGAAGGGGCATTTGGACGACAACACGCGTTGATTGGGTGTTCACCCACTCCGTACGTCTGCTGTCGGTGGCAGCTGACGGCCTCGATTTCGAAAATGTTTTTCGATATACGTACAGGTCGCGAAGCTACGGAAAGCTGCCGAGTCGCTTTTCTTCTCCCTTCATAGTGGCTGCAACGTTGCTGCTGCTCACCTCGGGGGTCCACGTCTGGGGCTTGCTGTAACCACACATATCCACGATGTAGACCAGGATTCGGACCTGGGTGGGCGTGGTGATGCTTTCTCCGATCAGCGCCCGGCGCCGCGCTGCTGGCCCGCCTTGCGCCGCTTTGGTGGCTGATGCTGCGAGCTGCGGGCAGCGCACGAATGAACGACACCGTCCACGATCCGATCGTACGACACGTCCACGAGCGTGTTGATGGGAACCGCTTCCTCCGAGATCTGGGCGCAGAAGGCCAGGCGGTAGATGGTGCCACTGCCCGCTTCGTTCAAGTAGTAAGAAAGGACATCGGACTCCACCCCGGTGTTGTCGATACACCAGGTAACTCCAGCGCACTGATAGATCCGTGACAATGCCCGGTTTGTTGCTTTGCATGGCTTGCGCAGTCGCACCGCTGAGCAGCAACAGTAATGTTGCGCCAGGGAGAGGCTGCTG